>VMKM01003054.1:0-45000 GCA_008360985.2 Macquaria ambigua
TGTGTTGTGTATATTGTGTGTGTGCGTGTGTTATGTGTTGTGTATATTGTGTGTGTGTGTGTTATTGTGTGTGTGTGTGTTATGTATATTGTGTGTGTGTTATGTGTTGTGTATATTGTGTGTGTGTGTGTGTTATGTGTTGTGTATATTGTGTGTGTGTGTTATGTGTTGTGTATATTGTGTGTGTGTTATGTGTTGTGTATATTGTGTGTGTGCGTGTGTTATGTGTTGTGTATATTGTGTGTGTGTGTGTGTTATTGTGTGTGTGTGTGTTATGTGTTGTGTATATTGTGTGTGTGTGTGTGTTATGTGTTGTGTATATTGTGTGTGTGTGTTATGTATATTGTGTGTGTGTGTTATGTGTTGTGTATATTGTGTGTGTGTTATGTGTTGTGTATATTGTGTGTGTGTTATGTGTTGTGTATATTGTGTGTGAGGGTTCTCAGGATGTGGTTCTCTCTCTCCAGCTGTTGGTTCTTGTCTTGCAGCTCTCTGATTTGCTCCCTCAGAAGCTCCACCTCCTCTCTGACCGCCAGCATCAGGTGACTCTTTACCAGGTCCTACACACACACACACACACACACACACACACACACACAAGCACAGGTCAGATCCTGTAGAAAGTGCGGATGCTCAACTCTGACTCAGCCAGCAGAGGGCGCAGTCACAGAACTGACTGACTATTCCATTATTATTAATAGTAAGAACGTATCAATAATTACAAAGAGCTGCTGATTAAAGAAAAACAATAAAAAGCAAAAAGCAAACTCAAGTGAACAGTGGACATTTAAAACCATCATATCATTAGAATTTCATTATTTTAAAGGACAGTAAAGAGGAGTTTAATAAAACCTCAACATATCCAACACGTTTAATGATTATGTATATTAAAATAATGTTGATTCTGTGTTTGTTGACAGAAAAGAATAAAATGATGTTCATGTTGTTTTAGTTTAATATTTTCATATAAAGAAACATTTAGTATTTTGTAATAACAAGAAAAATATATAATTATAACTGAAACTGAGCCAATATTTAGTGTTGGGCAAGTTACTTTCAAATATTATAGTTACTTTACAGTGTTACCGTCTGTGTAGAGTCATGTTACTGATTACACCACTTTGCTGTTACTGCTGTCAGCGCAGAGGTTCGACCAGGCGTAATAAAAAGTTCATTATGAATCCAGCGGGGGGCGCTGTTGTGTTCAGTTCAAGCTGAAGTGAGTCGGTGAGGACGAGTTCTTAAAAAAGAACAGTATAACGTGTAATTTAACGTAAATTAATAATATGACTGAAATCCTATTAGTAACACGTTATAATACTTTGTTACTGCTGAAAGTAATATATTACTGTAACACACGTGGAAGCAGAAATGTTTGTAACACATTATAATGTAAGTGAATATAAGAACAATTTGTCTTTATTTACATATGTTGAAACAGTTAATTAATACATATAACGCTCTCAGTAAGAATGAAATGCGTAACTGTGTGTGTGTGTACAAATAAAGTTATTATAATCAAAGTTATTTTATAAATGTGTTTATACAACAGTTATATGTATTTTATAAGATATAAACATTATAATGTGTTATAAACATTTATTAATGGTGTAAATGTTAAAGAGGTTAAATCAAAGTGTTCCTCCATTCAGCAGCTTCCTGTTCAGTTATTCAACAACTCAGTAGAACTTCAGTAGAACCTCAGTAGAAATCAAACTCACCATGGCCTGCTCGATTTTGTTGTCGATGGCAATCAGACTGTTACTGGAGCTACTGTAAGACACAGAGAGACAGACAGGTGAGAGACAGACAGGTGTAACTGCATTCTAGCTAGTGATTTCATGAGGACACGGGGGACTGAGATGTTCTGTCTTGACATCCAGGTGAATATGAGTACGCCTGCGGCAGAAGCCCCGCCCCTCCATAGTTGCCAAGGTTACCTGTGGCAGACCAGCAGCAGTGACATCATGGTGGCTTCAGAGCCCCGCCCCCCCAGCGGAGCTCTAACAGGGACTGACCAATGAGGGTGAGGCGCAGCGGGGAGCAGGGGATTCTGGGAAAGGGGCGGGGCTGACGGGGTCATGTGAGGTTGTGGTTGGTTGGTAGTTCTGGGCTGGGCCTCAGTGATTGGCTTACCCCAGGAGGGCGGGGTCAGTGACCTCTTACCCGTCCTGGGTTTGGGTTCAGAGGTTGTCAGCCCGGCACCCGGCCAGGACTCCCTCACACCTGACACATGACCTTTGACCTTTCTACGATCCCGTAACACAACAGGTGTTTCTGGTTGCTTAGCAACAAGCTGCAGAGTCCTGAGGGGGAGAGGCGGGGTCGACGGAGGACGCCGCTGAGGACGAGGACAGGGGGTGGAGTCAAAGAGGGGAGAGGAGGGCTGCTGTCGGCCCAAGATCATTTTCTTTACACTACCAAACATCTCCAACCAATCACAGCCCACCGTCAAACATGATCATCCAATCAGAGCTCAGCTACAGACAGCAGGAACCTGCCGACCAATCACAATTCAGATCATCCAATTGATTCAAAGGCTGTCCAATCAAAGAAACCAATCCACTGTCCCTCGTTAAGGTCTGCTGTCCCCAGACTGTCAGTGGTGGGCTGGTTGTCTGTGAGCTCAGGTCCTTATTTAAGATCCCTGAGATCCTCGTCCAATCAGCAGCAGCTGTCTCAGGACGTCCAGATGTTGACTTCAAACTTAAACTCCGTCTCTGTGTGTTTCCTCTAAACGAGTGACAGACATCAGGTTTTCATGTGGACCCGCCCTCTCTCTCTCTTTCTCTCTCCCACACACACACGCGCGCTCTTTCTCTCTCTTCTCTCTGATTGGCTGCTGTCTCATTCCAGCTCCCTCCCACTCACTGTCACAGCCAATACAAACAGAGCAGTGGGATTCTCCTCCCGCCCACTCAGAGTGAGTCAGAACAGAGCTTCATTCATTCAAACAGTTTTAAAAATCTCCTGATGTTATTCACTCTGATGATTCAAACTGAAACAAGAAATAAATTAATATATCAAGAAATAAATTAATATATCAAGAAATAAATTAATATATCAAAAAATAATAACTAAAGGCAGAAATGAGACCGAATGAAGGCCACTTGGCTGTATTTGGTAAAGAATTATTAACAACTGTCTCGTTCTGTTTATCACTTTTCCATCTAAACTACCTGCATATATTATTATATAAGTTACAGCAAAGCAATCTAGCAGATGAATATAATATAATAAAACATGCTGTGTAAACCTCCGATCTAAAATCGTTGTTTCACGGTCGTCTCTTTGACTGTTGTTTATTCTGATTAACTGAAAATAACACTGTTAACAGGAAAACGGCCCTGAGTAGTGTCTGCAGGTATTCCTCTCAGGCTGCATACAACCCCAACAATCTCCATCAATAAGGGCAGCCTGTATGTCGCCTTAGAGACCAAACTAAGGGCAAAAAAACAATGTTAAGCACTGAATTAAACTCAGATGAATCAATATGTTTAATATGTTTATCATCATTTACTGTCTGGTGTCCTGTTTCTCTGTGACAGTGTCAAGAAGTCCGATTCAGGCCGAACTAAACTGTGAGTTCACTTCTCTGTACAGAACCATGTTTTCACTTTCATCTGCTGAAGGAGGAACGTTTCTAATACATCTGGACGCACCTGCACGATTTATGACATCACTACTAGTCTGAGCCAATCAGGGTCCAGTATGAAACTAACAGTGTGATGTGGAAAGAAGGAAGAAGAAGAAGAAGAAGAAGAAGAAGAAGAAGAAGGAGGAGGAAGAGGAGGAGATTTTACTTTAAGAAGTTAAATTAAATTAATTATACCTTTTTGTAGAAAAAAACACATAATCAATAAATTATTATTCATAAAAACAGTTCAGTTATCAGAAACAACAGTCAGACGTCCTGCTGACACACTGTGAATGAATAGGTCCTCTATTTGTCTTAATCTAACACACACGCACACACGCTTTCTCTCCACATTGCAATGTCAGCTGATTGTCAGAGCAGTGAAAATAGACTGTGTGTGTGTGTGTGTTACAGGGACCCCTCTCAGAACTGAACCTCTTTACTGGACTGATGTATTTCAACATGGCGGCATCTGAATCAACCAGCGCAGCAGCTTGTAGCTCACTGTCGTACATTTCCTCCAAGTCTGCAAGGGTCTGCATGGACCCCTGTACAGACGCCTGATGCGGCCCAGTTAGAGACCTCATGGACTCTCCCGGCTACAAGCGCTGCGATTGCACATGAGCCAGAAAAGTGTCTGTTTTACTGTCTTCATCATCCTTCTTGTTCTCGTTCAGGTGTTTTCTGTTGTTTTTATGTTCTTCAGCCAAATACAACAAACAAAGGAGCTCATTAGCTTAGCTCAGTCGCTAACAGGACAGCTGATGTCCTCCTGTCTCCTGACTGTTGTGGAGCAGTTTGTACTGACTGAGGAGCTGCAATAAAATTGGACGTGTATTAATTTTGCCTCCACGATCCTCTGATCTCTGTGATTTCATTGGAATGAATTGATTTTGCAGCGAAATGTTTTAAATGGTGTGTCGAGGCTTTAAATATAGAATAATTAATTATCACTATCATTATCTCTAATGTACAAAATCAGTTTACAAACTATGAAACACTGTAAGATTTTCTCCTCGCGGTGCGAACGAGACAAAAGAGGTTACAAACACACCAATACAATACTGTCCCTGCATTCAAATGTTCATTCCAACTTGTGGATGAATAAATTAATATTTAAAACAGCATGTGAGCTAACAGGAATTAAACAAGAGATACGCTAATATGTAATAATATTAAAGACGTATTTAAAGAAAGAATAAAAGTAATATATATATAGATTTTTTTAAATCCCACCCACAGCACGAGATAGAGTGTAGCACAGAGTATTTAGAGTAGTGTATTTAGCACACTGTTACTATTATCTGTATTAGCAATAATAATATTAGCAGTCTAAGTATTTCCATCACTAGCAATAGTAGTAGTAGTGGTGGTATTATCAGTAGTAAATGAACATGTATTTTCAGGGCTGTGGTTCCTCTCAGAGTTATTGTCTGTTTCATTAATGAGTGTTTACTCGTCCAGCTGTCTGTCCACGTATCTGTCTGTCTGTCTGTCTGTCCACGTATCTGTCTGTCTGTCCACATATCTGTCTGTCTGTCTGTCCACATATCTGTCTGTCCACATATCTGTCTGTCTGTCTGTCTGTCCACGTATATGTCTGTATGCAGACAACAGTACTTCAGTCTCACAACAAGCTGCACAGCAAAACAATCAGGTAAAGAAATAAAGACAACATCAAACAGAAAGCTACCTGGCGTCCCCCGGCAGGTTGAAGATGGTTTGGTCCAGACTGAAGGCTGCTGGAGTCTGAATGAGGGTCAAAGTGGGGTGGTATGATCCAGCAGGGGGGGAGCTGGGCTGAGAGTGAGACAGTCTGAGGACAGACTGACAGAGAGAGAGAGACAGATGAGTGGGTATGAAGACAAATGTTAAAGTTGTACAACTTCAGTTCTTCCAATAGAAACGTGTGCTTGTGTGTTTGTACCCGTCCTGCGGCGTCAACGTCCAATCGTAGAGGAGGAGGGATGTTTCGTGGGCGGGGCGAAGGAGGTGGGGGGGTGGAGTCAAAGTCCTGTACTCCCATTGGCTCCTTGCAGTCCAGGAGCCGGATGTTGATTGGCTCTTGGTGTGAGGGGGAGGGCGGACCGCTGTGCAGTAAAAGACCTGCCCCCTCTCTGCCTCTGATTGGCTGAGTCAGCAGGTGGGTGGTGTCCTGAGAGTGGACTCCACCTCTGTCTATGTCCCGACCAATCATCTCCAGGGATTCCAGCGAGTGGGCATGTCTCATGGTGTCCATCACCCGCCTGAAACCCGCCGCTTCCTGTCGCTCCATAAAGTCTGTGCATGTCCATCGGCCACGGTGATACGGCTCACCCCGCCCACCGCTGCCGACCCCGCCCACTGCCAGTCTCACCACCCTGAACCTAGAGGAAGACCCTGCCCCCTGCCCCAAGGCATCATGGGAGATGTATTTCCTCTTCAGAGAGGGCGTGGTCGGCTGGGAGGAGCTTCCTTGAGGGCTGCAGAAAGAGGAGGCTGCTGATTGGCGAACAGTCAGGACCACGCTGGGAGCTGATTGGCTGGCTGGAGTTTGGTTGAAGTCTGAGGTCACACTGGTGATCTGGAAGCCACTCCTCTTTTTACCACCACTCATCTTCACTCACACACACTCACACACACACACACACACTACAGACTCACTGAAACACACAAAGAAAAGAAACTTGTTAATGTGACTTATGAGGACGTTTCATTGACTTGAAGCTAAAAGAAGAGGTACACACTCATTTATTTAAATAGCTGAAAAACTGAAAACGTTGAAATGTCAGTTGAGAAGTAAAAGATGAAAGCAGTTGAAGTGGAAGCACATTAGCATCACCATAGCTGTTAGAGTGACTCTCGAACAGTAAGAGCAGTAACTAATAAAATAATTAAGCCTTTCTGCTGTAACAACTACACGTTTCAGTCTCACTCTAACTTACCTCCTGACCTTAACCTGAAACCAAGTCTGAACCCCGACACACACAAGGTTTACCTGCTGTTGTCCCAAAATAGACAAGTCCTCGAATCAGGTTTTTGTCCCCATAATGTATAATAACAAACACGGTAGAGACTGAGACTACAGTCTGTCTGCAGAGTTACAGCTAAAGTTAAATGCAGGATAACGTTATAGTTCAAGTTAAACTCTGTCTCACCACACATCCTGTCTCTCTCTCTCTCTCCTGTTGTTATGGCCCCGCAGCTTTTGTCTCAAACTCCTTTTCTTCTGTGTTTCTGTTTTCTCTGACTCACTCTGCTCTGTTGCTGGTTGCTTCAGTCTGCTGCCTGTTGCACAACCTGGATTAACGTGTGTGTGTGTGTTTAGTTCAGGTTCTGCAGGATCTCAACTGTTGAAACCACAATCAACCATCAGTCAGTCTGAACATTTACTGCTCTGTACTTCACTTTACACTTACTCGTACTCTTGAGTATTTGTACTCTGAGTATTTGTACTTTCAGTATTTTCATGTTGGAGATTTTCTACTTCTCTACACGTCAGAGTCAAGTATTTTTTACTACTTGACAATTTTCAAGTCATGCTGCTCAGTGTGTTTGTGTGTGTGTGTGAGCTAATTGAGCTGCAGGTGCTGTGGGCTTTGATTGGACCGTTTGATGAAATGTCTGCATGCTGATTGGCCAGATGATGACAGCACTTCCAGGTTGAAAGCACAGCTGACAGAAACCTTCACTTTTACAATTGGTTATGTGTTCCTGTGTAATTCTGCATAAACAGTGAATGTTGATATCATTTAACAGTAAAATACTGAGAACTGTGTATTTAGAGTTCTAGCAGAACATACTGATTTGGCCAAAATGTAGCATGTAGTATGCAAACAAAAGCAAAATCTGCAGTACGCCAGAAATACCCAGATGTACTGATTCAGAGAAAATCTCCAGTATGCATTGGACCAGTCTACCTCGCCTACTGTATCCCACAATGCAAAGTGGTGTAACAGTCACCAATGTTTGTTTTTATTTTTATTTTTTTCAACTTTATTTACACGGTCACCAATGACGGACAGCAACACTACAGCGTCAGTGGTTGACAGGGAGGAATATAAATAGAAGAACCACTTATAACATGTTTTTCTAATTGAATCATGTGACAGCAGAAACTGTGACGAGGCTGCAGTTATTACTTTCTGTCTTCAGAGCTTCAGAGGTTGATATTGCGGCGGTTTGCTGTTAGCTGTACTGTTGTTTATTTACGCTTTTCAGAACTGGAAACCGGCTAAGCCTGAGGCCTGTACTACGAAGCTAGTTCAACATACCCAGGATCTCTTTTCGTTATCTGGCTTCACTGAGCTTAACAATCGCGATCCCGGTAAGCGGTCACACGACGCTGGTTATCAAGTCGATAAGTCAACCCAGGGTTTCCCAATCAAGCCATGAGCGCGTTCACATGAAAGAGGTGGTGTCTGTATGTTTCCTCAGATTAACCTGTTAAATTTTATTTATATTGGTGTTTTAGAGGTTAATGATGAGAATCTCATTTAGTTTGAATGTAAGTATGAAGAATAACCAGAAAACATTAAAGTCTTATTTAAACCAGCTTAATGAATCTTAATGAGAGAGAAGTTCTCTGAAAGTGAGCTGTGTGAAGTAGAAACACTCTGAAGAGGAACTTAAACACAAACAACAAACTACAAAACAACAACAACGTGACATCACCGGTGTAAACAAACACTCACGTTCATGTACTCAGCTGAGGCGCGCTCCCGCCACTCCTGGTCCTGGTCTAGATCAGCGGCCGCGCGCCTCCCTCCCGCCCTGCTGTCCCATCTCTCTCAGTGACGTCACCACCGGGCCCGGTGACACAATCGGTCCATTATACAGAAAGAGAAAAAACAAAACAAAGCGCATGCGCGTTACAGCGGCCGCAGGCGGCGGGAGCGCGCGCAGAGGAAAACTTCTTCTTCTTCTTTAGTCCACCAAAAATCCAAATTGCAGCCGGAAGTTTCTTCTTCTTCACACAGTTTCCTCCAACTCTTCTTCTCTAAACAAAGAGGAACTCTTCTTCTCTCTCTCCATCATCCTCTCTCTCAGTAAACAGCAGCCAATAAACGACCAGTATACACCTTCATCATCCTCATCCTCATCCAGTCGGATCCGGATCATCCATCTCCCTCTGGTCTCTGAAGTTAATGAAGTGCAGGAGAAGAGACGGGACCTGCGCGCGAACGAGCCGAGAGCGAGCAAAGCGCGTGCGCGATGGGGAGGCGTTTTTATTCAGTCAGTATGTGTCACTGACTCGTCGTGTTTTCTGACAGTTTTAATGCTCATTATTAAAGATGAAGTCCTGAGAGGAGAAACTCATTTTCTTTCCATCAGAAACTTTTCAGCTGTGAGACTTTGGCTTTCAAAACCACCTGCTACATACTACATTCCTCGGTAGTATGTAGTATTTATTTTGTAGCATGCTAGGCCAGGCTTAGCTGGTTTGCGGTATTGAAAAGTGGAAGTAAAAAGTACAGCTAACGGCAAACCACCGCAATAGCATCCTCTTAAGCTCTGAAAACGAAAACTAATAACTGCAGCCTCGTCACAATTTCTGCTGTCACTTGATTAAATTAGAAAAAAATGTTACAAGTGGTACTTATATTTATATTCCTCCCTGTCAACCACTGACACAGTAGTGTTGCTGTCCGCCACAGGTGGCCGTGTAAATAAAGTTGAAAAAAAACAACACAAAAAACAAAACAAACAAACAATGGGGACCGTTCCACCGCTTTGCATTGTGGGATACATAGGCAAGGTAGACTGGTCCAGTGCATACTAGAGATTTTATTATTTCTGTCATACTGCAGATTTTGCTTTTGTTTGCATGCTGCATACTACGTGCTACATTTTGGCCAAATCAGTACGTACTGATAGCATAGTAGGTGGAAAAAACAGCCTTTGACTTTAGCTCAGACAAAGTTATCAACTTTAAGAACATCAAAATGAAACTCTTCTAGTGTTTGATGGAAGAATCTAACATTATTGTCTTTTTTAGAGGTTTAGTCTGGCAACCTCTAGTGGTCTGTTAGCTTCACTGCAGCTAACAACAGCAGCACTGTGAACACTCTTCATCTAAATACCAAATCCTCAGAAACGGAACGACTTTTAGGTTTAAATCAACTTCATTTATTTCCATCATCTCAAACTGTGGTCTGAACCTGAACCATGAACTGACGAGGTTTCTGATCTCAGGTCAGTCTGAGGCTGAAACACTCAACTGTTCAAGGTTTCAAACAAACTCTGATATGTCTGCCGGTTTAAAGGGAGTCTTTCCTTCCTCCACTGTCACCCAGTGCATGATGGGAACTGTTGGGTCTGTAAATAATATTATAAAGAATCGGTCTAGACCAAGCCCCCAGGAAGAGCGCCAGGCTTTGAAGCCAATTTGACATAGTGGCCAAACTGTGTAATTACAACTTCTGGGTCCGTCACGTGATGCACACTGGCCCCAAGAGACTTTTTCCCATAGACTTACATTGTGAAAGAGACGTCTGTAAATCGGCGGATAATTTTTTTTGAGGTACAACAACTAGCCAGTACGAACACTTAAATAGCCCTTTTTTAAATCATGATGTCCTAAAAGTTGTAAAATGCATAAATAGCCAAATCCAGAGTTATAGAGTCTCTGTGGTTCAGGTGAGCCTGAGACAGAGCGGTTTGGAGGCGGGGCTAAAGGAAGCGCTAGTGCGCTTGCTCTATGGGCCAAGAATGCAGAAGCTATGTGGAAGATCCAGGTAATTTTATACCCGGGAAGTCGAACTTTTTTGGCTTCATGCGCCACTGAGCAGCTTTCATAGGAATGAACGGGGCCCCGCCTCCGACGCTGGATCCAGTTCTCTTTATACATCCATGGTCTAGACCTGCTCTATATAAAGAGCCCTGAGATGATCAAATCAACCAATCAGACTGCACCATCTCCTCTGGATCTTTTAATGTCACTGTGATGTCACACCAGATCTCTGTATGACCCACCTGTCAATCATCTGTTACATCATTATGTGATGTCACTTTATGACACAGAAACAAACAAACATTCATCTTTACAATGCTCTTAAACGCACTGTGAAAACTCTTTTAGCAAATTAAATCTATTGGCCCTGCTAACACTGTTAGCATTCCTAATTCAAATCAATGGGCCCTGCTAACACTTAGCATGCTCCATTCACATCAATAGGAGTTGCTAGCAATGTTAGCATTCTAAACTTTGACAGTTTAACATCAACAGCAGGAACAGCTCAGGGTCATATGAGGTCATATAAATAGGTCATATGAGGGTTAGGTGTTTATATAAAGGTCATATGAGGGTCAGGTGTTTATATAAAGGTCATATGGAGATCAGGTCATATGAGGGTCAGGTGTTTATATAAAGGTCATATGAGGGTCAGGTGTTTATATAAAGGTCATATGTAGGTCAGGTGTTTATATAAAGGTCACGTTGAGGTCAGGTGTTTATATGAAGGTCATATGTAGGTCAGGTGCTGGTGTTCGTTGAGGCCGTAGGTGTGTTTGTGCTGCTCGAACAGTTCAGTCAGATTCTGCAGGTAAAGTTTATGAAGACGCTCGATGTCCTCACTGCTGGGACTGGGAGTCTGGACGACCGATATTGGCTTCCCCACTGAAAACAGAGAGGGGTGGGGGTTTAACTCCGATGCTAACAGCTGCTAACACCACAACTCCTCAAACACAGAGAGATGAAACTGATATTCATCTTCTCTAGTTTAACACTAGATTGCTGTTAGCTTACCGTTAGCTTACCATTAGGTTAATGTTAGGTTAACGTTAGCTAAACGTTATCTTAACATTAGGTAAATGTTAGATTATTGTTAGGCTACATTAGCTTACCGTTAGGTAAACATTAGCTAAACGTTATCTTAACATTAGGTACACGCTGTAGTCATACCGACGGTGTGGATGGGTTTCCTGTAGGGCATCAGTCCGAAGCTGTACTGGAAAACTCCTCTGGCGTGAAACAGAGGCATCGCTACTCCCATGATGCTCTGCAGCCGGTTCTGTGGACACAGCACAACATGCTAACTCTGACCTTAGCTTATAGTTTGTATTTACTCGCTGTTTCGGGGGGTAAGGCTTCTGCCTTGTTGCTGGGTCACTATTATACCATTGTTTCTAAGATGTTGTTGCTGAGTGGTATCTAAGACGTTACCTGGTGGTTGCTTGGCCATTACTTCATGGTTGACTTTATAATTAAGTATTGTTCATTTCTATCTTCATTAATGTTTGTTACTTTTTATTAGATCAAGTATCTAAACTTTATTAAAATGTTAAAAAAATCTAATTCTTGACTTTTCACTGGAAATATCTAAATCTGTCAGGTCTCATCAGATTTCTTTGTGTTTTATTTGATGAGGAATTCAGAAAGCTCTTCTGTGGTGTTCTTTGTATTTTGATCTCCGTCTGTCTCCTGAGATCTTCTCCAGCACGTACACAGGGCGATATCCTAACAGCAGAGTTATATTTGTGTTCATGTTTTTGGTCTCTCGTCAGTGTTTTCTTCTGTACGTGGGAGGGTTAGGGTTAGGTGGTGTCCAGGTAATGATGTGGGCTTTGTAGATAATTGGCGGACTTTCTGGAGAAGATCTAGTCTGATTAGGAGAGATGGCATTCATCCTACTTTGGATCTCTCATATCTAGAAATCTGGCAGAATTTATTAGTGGCCCAAAGCCATGACAGCTCAGAGTTCAGACCATAGACTTAATACAGTGTGTGGTCCAGACCAGGAGGCAGAGCTGCAGTCCTACACGCTTCTCTGTGCTTCCATTAGAGCAGTTACCCACCCTAAACTCCACAGAGAGGGTGTCTGCCCCCCCACCACTTAAATAATTTAAATCAAAAGTAAACATAAGAGGAGTTAAACATAAAAACCTAATAAAAACTAAAACCACCACTGCAACAGTACAACAAAATAGGAGAATTAAATGTGGACTATTAAACATTAGATCTCTCTCATCTAAAGCTGTTCTAGTGAACGATCTAATATCAGATCATAATATTGATTTATTTTGTCTTACTGAAACCTGGCTGTGTCAGGATGAATATGTTAGCCTAAATGAATCCACTCCCCCCCAGTCACATTAATACTCACATTCCTTGAGGCTCAGGCCGAGGAGGTGGAGTTGCAGCCATCTTCGACTCAAGCCTATTGATCAAACCTAAACCTAAACTAAATTATAACTCGTTCGAAAGCCTTGTTCTTAGTCTTTCACACCCAAACTGGAAAACACTACAGCCAATTCTATTTGTTATAGTGTACCGAGCTCCTGGACCGTATTCTGAATTTTTATCTGAATTCTCAGAGTTCTTATCAGGTTTAGTCCTTAAAACAGATAAAATAATTATTGTAGGTGATTTTAATATTCATGTAGATGTAGAAAATAATAGCCTTAGTGCTGCGTTTATCTCATTATTAGATTCAATTGGCTTCTGTCAGAGTGTACATAAACCCACTCACTGTTTTAACCACACCCTCGACCTTGTTCTTGTTTATGGCATAGAAATTGAACATCTAATAGTCTTTCCACAGAATCCTTTTTTATCAGACCATTATTTAATAACTTTTGAATTCCTATTACTGGACTACACGCCATTAGGCAAACATTCCTACACTAGATGTCTATCTGATGGTGCTGTAGCTAAATTTAAGGAAGTGATACCATCGGCATTTAATTCAGTTCCATGTCTCAATATAACAGATGACTCCTATGCTAACTTTAGTCCCTCCCAAATTGATCATCTTGTTGATAGTGCTGCAGGCTCACTACGAATAATACTCGACTCTATCGCCCCTCTAAAAAGGAAGATAATAAAACAGAGGAGGTTAGCTCCATGATATAACCCTCAAACCCGCAAATTAAAGCAAACATCGCGAAAACTTGAAAGGAAATGACGTTCCACCAATTTGGAAGAATCACGTTTAGCCTGGCAAGATAGTCTTAAAAAAGATAGCACTGGTGAAAGTTACAAATGACCTTCTAATTGCATCCGACAAAGGACTTATCTCTGTACTTGTCTTCAATATGATCTTCAATACTATTGACCATCACATTCTATTACAGAGACTAGAACATTTAATTGGCATTAAAGGCACTGCACTAAGCTGGTTTAAATCCTATTTATTAGATCGATATCAGTTTGTACATGTTAACGATGAATCCTCTATGCACGCCAAAGTTAGTCACGGAGTTCCACAAGGTTCTGTGCTTGGACCAATTCAGTTTACCTTATATATGCTTCCTTTAGGCAATATTATTAGGAAGCACCTGGCCTCCAGCGACACCGTAAGGAATCTTGGAGTTATCTTTGATCAGGATATGTCCTTTAACTCCCACATAAAACAAACTTCAAGAACTGCCTTTTTTCATTTACGTAACATTGCAAAAATCAGGCACATCCTGTCTCAAACAGATGCAGAAAAACTAGTCCATGCATTTGTTACGTCTAGGCTGGACTATTGCAGCTCTCTACTATCAGGCTGCCCCAATAAGTCCCTTAAGACTCTCCAGCTGATTCAGAATGCTGCGGCACGTTTACTGACAAGAACCAGGAAAAGAGATCATATTTCTCCAATATTAGCTTCTCTACACTGGCTCCCTGTAAAATCCAGAATAGAATTTAAAATCCTTCTCCTCACCAAAGCCCTAAATGGTCAGGCACCATCATATCTTAAGAGCTCATAGTACCCTATTACCCCACTAGAGCACTGCGCTCCCAGAATGCAGGGTTCCTTGTGGTTCCTAGAGTCTCTAAAAGTAGAGTGGGAGCCAGAGCCTTCAGCTATCAGGCTCCTCTCCTGTGGAACCAGATCCCAGTTTGTGTACGGGAGGCGGACAACCTCCTCACATTTAAGAGTAGGCTTAAGACTTTCCTCTTTGATAAAGCATAGTAGGGCCTGACTCAGGTCAGGCCTTAACCTGCTATAGACCTAGACTGCTGGGAGACTTCCCATGATGCACTGAGCTCCTCTCTCCTCCTCTCCCTCTCCATCTGTACGCCCTCATATCCCATCAATGCTTGTTACTAATTCAACTTCTTCCTGTAGTTGTGTGCTTTCTCTCCCCTCTCTCTCTCCTTCTGTTGCTTTCTGCAGGTGTTTCTGCCTCCGGAGCTGTAGAGTCTGGATCTATGGTTGCACCTGCTGCCCCTGTGCTCCTCCTCTGCACCCACTGCTGCCATTACTGTTATTGCTCTCTATTATTAGTATTACTATTATAATATTGCTATTAGTATTATTTTTTATTAATATTAACATCAATACCATTGTATTGTGCTGCTGTATGTTCTGTATGTTTCCTCCTGCCCCCCCCCCTCAACCCAAACAGTCGAGGCAGATGACCGCCCACCCAGAGCCTGGTTCTGGTTCTGGTTCTGCTTGAGGTTTCTACCTGTTAAAGGGAGTTTTTCCTTGCCACTGTCACCTAGTGCTGCTCATGGTGGAATTGTTGGGTCTCTGTAAATATAAAGAGTCGGTCTAGACCTGCTCTATATGAAAAAGTGCCCCGAGATAACTGTTACGAAATGGTGCTATATAAATAAAACTGAATTAAATTGATGTGTAGTTTTTTTTCATTGATGAATTCAGATTTGAGATGTTGTGTTTTCGTTCTTTTTTATGTTTTATTATTATTTGTGCAAAGAAACCAACTGAAATGAAGTAAATGTGAACTCTGACCTGCAGCTTCCTCAGAGGAGAGCCGCTGGGATTCTCCATCTGATCAAACAACTCATTTTCTCCAAAAGAAAAGACTGGAACCAGCTGAGCTCTGCACACACACACACACACAGAGTCAGTGTACAGTGTGTAGCCACGCCCCTTACAGCCCCGCCCCTTCATAAGCCCCACCCACCCGTGTTTGAGGGCCAGTTTGATGAAGCCCTTCCTGTTTCGAACCTGGAACAAAAAACAAACAGACGTTCAGTTTCTGTCAACGTGAAAAAGAAGAAATGAAATGAAGTTTTTTTGTTTTTCTCTTGCGTTATTTACTGACTTTTAATTTCATATGTAACATCCAGTGCACTGCGATGAACTGCCCACAAACACGTCACCTTCCTTTCATCGGTCAGTGTTCCCTCACAGATCACTGATTACCCACAGTAATTCATTCATTTTTATTAATATATATTTCTGTCTTTTTACATGATTATTATTGGTTTATTTTGTGTCTCTTGCCATTTCATTTGTATTTTGCTTAAACGTGTTTATTAGTAGTTTATTTTCTTGGCTCCTCT
Organism: Macquaria ambigua; assembly: GCA_008360985.2. NCBI lineage: Eukaryota > Metazoa > Chordata > Actinopteri > Centrarchiformes > Percichthyidae > Macquaria > Macquaria ambigua. The sequence continues at coordinate 15,861 of VMKM01003054.1, forward strand.
GTATAATTCTGTCACATTTGTCTTATATCTGTTAACTAGTTGTATGTTGTTGTTTATGTGTGATAATAAAACTAACGAGCAGTGAGACGGGCTGAAGGTTTTGGGTTTATCTGTCACAGAGTCCCAGGTCTCCACGAGTCGTTCAGTCTGAACACAAACTCTAACCAGTGATTCACTAAATCAGGTTGCACCATTAAACCTTCAAAATGTCTCAGCCAGTAAAGACTTTAGTGGTGTGTAAATCTGTTGCTAGGAAAAATCTGTAGCGCCATCCAATCAGGAGCAACCAACTCTGTAAACAGGAAGTCACTTCCAAACATGACAGTTTTAGAGGATGAAAGATAAATCTGTCTTTTATTTCTATCTGCGTACATGGAGACATCTGAGTGTTTCACAGTTAGCAGGATTCATACAGTTTATAATGAGAGGGAAACATCTGGTTATGCTAAGCTAACTGATGTTATTTACTCATGTTGTGTTATTTTAGTGAAATGTGATTTAAACTCTTCCAGACTGACGTCATTGTTAAACAGCATTGATCAGTTTCAGGTCTGTTGTGTCGACCCTCCAGATCACCTCTGTTACTGTAAACGGCTCAGATATTAGCATGCTAACGTTAGCTTTGTTAGCTGGTTCAGTTAGCTAACAACAGTTGCAGTCAGTGGCTGTAAATATAAGAACTAATTAGTGAACTGCAGCCTGTTTTAATTCAGTGATGATCAAACTGAACTCAGTCTGAAGTTTCCACACTGCAGATGTCTCACTGAGTCACAGGGGAGCTACTTTCTTTATTTCATCTATTACTGATGCAACACAACAACTGCCTGCCTGCCTGCCTGTCTGTCTGGACATTTCTTAATAGGGCAAGTCTGGAGTATTACACAACCTCAATCTAAAACCTGATCAGGTGACTGAGCTCGGTTTAATATTTATATAGAAACAGAAATATAAAAGATATAAAGATATAATTGAGCCACTGTGTGTCAAATCAAATGAATGAATGAATAAAAATCAACCTGTAGTGTTAAAGCTCCCGGTCGAGCGTCCAGAGCCTCTGGAGCTCCGCCCACCGCGATGACAGCGACGTTACCTCCTTCAGGACGACTGACCAGGTACGACAGGCTGGACTTACAGCTCGACACCAGGCCTGGCAGACAGACAGGTGAGAGACAGACAGGTTTATGAAGACAGGCTGGACTTACAGCTCGACACCAGGCCTGAGAGACAGACAGGTGAGAGACAGACAGGCTGGACTTGATGAAACTGATCGATCGCTGCAGGTCTGGAACAAATGAACCCATGTGACCCTGCTCCGACAGCCAATCAGAGAGCAGCGAGCTGCCTCCTCCTGCACTGACCCGTGACACAGTGTTTACTCAGAGCTGATTGAGAAACTCAGGCAGAGTTCAGTAGAATCCAGAACCTCTTTCAGACCTGAACCTGGTTTTATAACAGTGGACAAGAAAAACCAAAATCTGTCGATATCTATAAACCAACAACATATCTCTTAGACCTATCTCACCTTCTGTCTGACCTCCTGTCTGTGGCTCTCAGCTCCAAGCCCATTGGTTGGTTGGTTAGTTTTTACAAACAGGAGGAAATGGTGCATTTGTCGGGGACTATTTTCAGCAGTGGATGAATCTACATTTAGTGCTCTACTGAGTATTTGGGGCAGCAGGACGGTGAAGAAGATATACAGATCATCATCAGACAGACAGAGAGGCAGACAGAGAGGTAGATAGACAGGTGTGTACCTCCACACATGATGTAGTCTCTGAAGAGCGGGACTCTGAACCAGAACGGCAGCATCAGCAGGTGAGACCTGAGTCCAGGAAACAGACGAGAAAAACCTGTCGCCTCCGTACAGAAGTTCCCAAACCCTCCGGCTACCAGCACACCTGAGAGACAGACAGGTACAGACAGACAGGTTCAACACAGCTACCAGCACACCTGAGAGACAGACAGGTACAGACAGATGGACAGACACACAGACAGACAGGTAGACAGACAGACAGGTACAGACAGACAGGTGTGTTTCTCACCATGTGGATGAAATCCAAAAATGTAGTTTTTCTTTGGATCCAGATCGACAGTTTTAACCAGCTGGAGACACAAATCAATAATCAATAATCAGACTGATCTGTCAGATATTGATCTCCTCAGTGTCAGTACTGATCGATCAGATCAATAAACTTGACCTCACCGTTAGAGGGAAGTAGTCCCTGAAGTAGTCCCACACTCTCCAGGTCCTGACCCACTGTGACCTCCGACCCCCGCTGGAGGGCGTGTCCCAGTCCAACCACAGCCAACCAGCATACAGCAGCGTCACTATCCACCAATCAGAGAGAGCCAGGAGGACGAAGGCAGCCAGACAGCACTGAGCTGAGAGACAGACAGGTCATCAGACAAACCGACAGACAGCAATGAGCTGAGAGACAGACAGGCCATCAGACAGACAGCAATGAGCTGAGAGACAGACAGGCCATCAGACAGACAGACAGACGGACAGCACTGAGCTGAGAGACAGACAGGCCATCAGAAAGACAGACAGACAGCACTGAGCTGAGAGACAGACAGACAGACAGCACTGAGCTGAGAGACAGACAGGCCATCAGACAGACAGGTCATCAGACAGACAGACAGCACTGAGCTGAGAGACAGACAGGCCATCAGACAGACCGACAGACAGTAATGAGCTGAGAGACAGACAGGTCATCAGACAGACAGACAGACAGACGAACGGACAGCACTGAGCTGAGAGACAGACAGGCCATCAGACAGACCGACAGACAGACAGGTATATGTTACCTAAAGCCAGGAAGGAGAAGACCCACTGCAGCGTTGCGGCGGTCTGCAGTCTCCTCTGCAGCGGGATGTTCAGCGGGGCGAACTCGATCTTCATGCCAGCGGTCGCGCTCCTTGGCCCGGCTTGGAGCGCTGCGACCTCCCGGTGTCTCCGCCTGGATGTCGGGGCTTCTCTGTCTGTCTGTCTGTCTCTGTGTGTCTGTCTGTCTGTCTGTCTCTCTGTCTGTCTGTCTGTGAGCAGAAAAGTAAACAATATTTCTTTGTTAATTAAATGTAAACTTTAAATCTTTCGTCACACTGACTTAACTTTCCTCAAACTTTACAAACACGTCCCCCCCTTCCGCCTCTACTGCGCATGCGTTCCGGACCCTAGAATCGTCTGGACCAATCAGAGCTCATGACGAAACATGTCGGGAACGAGCCTGGAGTCAGGCGCGTTCACGCTCACTGACATGAGGAGTTCTTGTTAAAATAAAGTTGATTTTAAATATGAAATGATACATTAACTATAAAATATAGATTAAATGTGATGTTTGACAAATGATATGTATCTTAAATGAAACTACTAGTTCAAATACTAAAAATAAACAACACATGCAGCTGTTTGCAGATGTGTTACTGTGACACATGAGTTATGAACGAGCTGCTGAGTTATTAATAATAAGAAACTGAACTCTGAACTCCAGTAAAGTTCAACACGGTTCAGTTTTCTGGCTTTCTGCAGAAAACAGTCTGCAGCTGTAAAATCATTTCATCAAAGTGATTTTATATTTATATTTAAAATATGAAAATGAAAAAGCTGAAATCCACAAAACACAAACAGTTATTGTTTATTTGGATTATTCCCACTTTAATAATTCAATCATCAGATTATAAACAAACCTGTTTTTTGTTGTGAAACTTTTAATTTTCTTTAACGGACAAAATTCAACTTAAAATAAGTGTAATGTTTGAATCTACTTTAATCTTTTTACAGTACTGTACCCTTTGGTGGTGAAACCTCACCTTACAGGTGAGCTGGGGGCGTGGTCACTGCTTTACTCACCTCTTTGTCTTTAATGTTCTAGTTATGTACGCATTTATTTTGTGCTTTTATTATTTGAATTCATTTTTTATTATAGAGTTTAATCATTCAGAAGAAGCTTTATTTACTTCATTCATGCTAGTTTATTTTTTATTTAATTGATTTGTTTATGTGTGATTTTATTTGTATTTTATATATATATATATTTATTTTACTTGTTTATATTTATTTAATCTAGTTTATTCTATTTATTCTACTTTATTTAATTATTTCATAAATTATCTTAATATGTTTTTATATCTTTCTTTTTTCTTGTTTTTATGTTTATCTATTTTAGATTTTATTGAAATGTAGCCATATTCATTTACATTTATTTTATTTTGTTTTTTCTCCTGATTCAGATTTTCTATTTAACTATTTTTTTATTTATTCTATTTATATTTAAAGTCTGTATGTTCATAAAATCACCATGGTAACGCTGTGTGTGTGTGTGTGTGTGCTTCAGCTGCTTTCAGAACAACATGCAGAAACACAGAGTGCCAGAAAACAAGAAGAAAACAACAACAGCTTACTGCCGTTACCATGGTTACAGCCGGCTGACATTACCACGGTTACAGATCACCTTGAGATACGTACAACAAACTGTAAACTGTGGCTCTGGAGGAGTCTGGTGCATCATGGGAAATGTAGGATTCAGTGGGTTTGACCCATACAGGACCCAGACTGTGGACCAGACTCTGGATCTCTAGAGTCCTGAAAGTCCAGAGATGTTAAATGTAAAGTCTGAAAGTGAACAGAAGACGTGAAAGTTGGTTTCCACGAGTTCCCGGTAGGAAGACATTTGTCTCATCTAAATATTTTCTAAATAAAACAGCTTGTCAGCTCCGCTGCAGGATCAGGTTTCTCTGCTGGTCTGAGCTGTCAGATCCTGGATCAGAGGACTGAATGTGGTGCGGCTCTGGTTCCTTTGGTTTCTGGTTGTGGACTTTGGTCTGATCTGGACTGAGAGTCAGCTCTGGCCCAGGGTCATACTGGGAGTCAGACCAGAAGGCCAGGTCTGGCACAAGTCCATAATCTGTGCCAGGTCAGGAAATCCTGAGGGGGTTCAGTCTGGTTTTTCTCTCTATGGACTTTATAATGCTGCTGGTTTTGTCTCGTTAAAACAAATTTAATAAACGGAGACCATGTGCAGTACCAGCCTCCACCAGCAGAGTGAGACATCTTGTCTTCACTGAACATCAAACATCAACATCAAATCTCAAAACACCTCAGACCAATAAAATAGAAACATTTCAAGATCAGAAACAAAATTTCTGGCACTTAACAGGAAGTGATATCATGGCATGTTCTGTTACACACAGGTGAGGAGCTGTTCTTAAATCTGATTGGCTGACAGGCTGACTACATCTAGACTTAAACTTGAACTAAACTGTAACCAAACCTGCACTGAACCTGGACTACATCTAGTCTACACCTGCACTGAACCTGAACTACACCTGGACTGAACCTAGACTACACCTGCACTGAACCTGGGCTACATGTAGACTACACCTGGACTACACCTGCACTGAACCTGGGCTACACGTAGACTACACCTGGACTGAACCTGACCTACACATGGATCCACCTAGACTAAATCTGGACTGAACCTGGGCTAAACCTGTGCTACACCTAGCCTAGACCTGGACTCAAACTAGACTACACATGGACTGAAACAGAGCTGCACCAGGTCTGAACAGCACCTGGACTATAATCCTGCTGCCACACTCGGTGGTTTTCTTGAGAGCTGGATGAGGTCCGATTGGTTTGTTCCGATGGCATTGATGCTGAGAATAACTCATCCTGGACTTAATTTTATCAGATCCACTTCAGTCACAGGGGATACAGACCTGTGGAGGAGACAACAAGATGCATCACAGGATGGGAGGGGTCTGTTATCTGAGGGGAGGAGTCTGTGGTCAGGTGGGAGGGGCTTGTTGTTACCTTTAAGTTTGTTACGTGGGTGGTTTCGGCACAACAGCAGGATGAGAAACAAACCAAGCATCAGAACCAGGATCAAAGAAAGAACTCTGCAGACCAAAACAACAAAACACAATCAGCGTGTCCACAGACGTGACCGGTCAGTTAAAGTCTGCTTCAACTGTCCACTGCTTTCATCTTTGACTGTTGAACTGACATTTCTCCTTTCACACTTTGACTGACACACTTCACTTCAGCTGCTTTCAGTGCTTCCACTTCTATCAACACCTCGACTGAAGTAGTCTTTAGTTTCTACACTTGAAGTGGAACTCATTTCTGTCAGGACTTTAACTTTAACACTTCCAGCTCAGTCTATCAGACCTCTATTGACATTTCAACTCCTTTTAGCACTTTCACTTGAACTTCTTTCAGTCTTTGTATTTCGACTGTGTTTCAAACTGAAGCAGAGCACACGTCTCTAGCTGACTGCTGTGTTTGAGGACTGTTTGTGTTTAGCTGTAGAAAATGAAATGTGTTTGTTTGTAATGGAGAAGATGTGGAAGATTCATTCTTTGAAATGACTTTGATCATAATTATTATCTTTCATTTCAAATATCTGCTGCGGAGCTGAAACGGCAGAAATCTGCAGCTGTTTTTGACAAAAATGTGATCAAAAGTTTTTCTCAAACAGATTTTGTATTTACATATAATGAAATGTAAAATCATAAAACCACTCTGAGCTTCTGTGGCTGCCACCTCAGAGGAGATCAAAGATCATTAAAGGTGATTGATTCTTACATCACAGTGAGGATGATCCACACTTCAGAGACTGCACACAAGAAGAAGAAGAAGAAGAAGACAGTCAGAACTTCAAACCTCTTCTGAAAACTATGTGAAATATTGAATCTAATGTCTCATCATGGAGGAAGTGAACAGGTGGCTGCTCTCAGGCAGTGAGTTTACCTTGAGGTTCAGTAGGTGTGGCTGTCGATGTGATGGCAGGTGCAGTTTTGTTTCCACACAGGGAGTTGGAAAATGTGGAACATTTGAGCAGAGTGTCCTGATGAGCAGCTGCAGGACGCAAATCAATCAATCAATCAATTTTCAATCAGACTGGACGGTTTTACCAATAAACACGTATTCCAACAAGAAAACCAGTAACACTCAAATAACATCAGGAATATATAGGAATATTATTAATATGATGATATTGGATATATATAAGAGATAGAGTCAAATATTAAATAAACACCAGGCTTAAAAGGGAAGAGACGTCATATATTAAGCTATTAGATTTTAAATAATAATAATAAAATTATGTTATAAATTATTATATTTATGTTAATCTGCTGATTATTTCATAGATTCAGAATAGTTCAAACAAAAGCTCGTTACAGTTTTTGTCTGATTAAAAGTCCAAAACCCCAAAAAGTCATAAGACAGAAAAACAGAAACTCGTCACAGTTCAGCAGTCGGACTGCAGAGTTCTGTCAATCGACTGATCAATTGATTGGCTCAGTGTTGCAGCTCTGATCAAAGCAGAGAAGGTTTCCATCTGTTCCTGTGAAATACTCTGACATCAGTTTCATCACAGAGTTACAAACACAGAGCGCTCTGATTGGTCGTGTAGTTAATCTCTGAGCCAATCATCAACTCTAAAGGACAAACAGCTGCCATCCAGTGACCAGGACCAGCTAACCCATGTTTGTGAGTGAATGAGGTTCAGTTTCAGTCTTCAGACTTTCTGATAATAAACAGTTCTCTTTCAGACAGAACCAGGACCAGGACCAGGTCTGGAGCCACAAACAGGAAGTGTAGGTGTGTTTACCTGAGCAGTCGGTGCACAGTTCACACTGGACTCCTTCACTCCTCGCATTAATTACAGAACAGTTCTTCTTCACAAAGTAACCTGAAATTAGAAACAGGAAGTCAGATACAAACATCTGTATTTTCATGGAGGAGCATCTGAACTGTGATTGGTCAGTTACCTTCTGGACATGTTGGACAGCCCGAGGGCTTCGTCAGGAGTTGTGTGGTGCTGGGGCCAAAGGTCATCTTCAGCAGCAAACATGCAATGCTCACCTGGAATCAAACAGGCTCTTTCAGATAGAAACAGAGAACCAGCTGGACACCTGCTTCTTCTTCTTTCAGACCAGAGTTCTGGTCCCTGTTAAGCCCACTTCAGACCAAAGACTCGCAACAAAACTGTTTTAGAGAGTTTCAGGAAAAGTTTTAGCACTGTGAACTGGCCCGTCTCAGCTGGACTCGAGCCAGCTGACAGCGTCACCTCAGCTCGTCGAGTCTCCAGTGGCTGGTTTTCACCATTTCATCAATACTAGTAATGCAACTGTAGCAGTAACTCACTCTCACTGTCCTCATTCAGATTTTAAGATGCTACAAATTATATCCAGCCACAAAAACAGCCTGGAAAGCAGATAGACCGGAGTACAGAGTTGTTGCTATGGAAACGATACACCGCCTTGTGCAGTCGCGTTGGTGTAAACTGGTTTCAGGTTTCAGAGCGCTGCAGACCGACAGCAGCTGCAAGTTTCAACATCGTGAATCTGGTCTGAGCTGAACTTTAGTCTCTAAAACTGTAAACAAACTCTCTGTTTTGTTTCTGTCTCCTAGCAACAGCATTCCACTGAAACACTGCAGTGACACCTCATCTGCATACCTGAGGAAGCCCCGCCCCCTCCACACACACACACACACACACACACACACACACACACACACATCTGACATCAGACCAGGTCTACACTAAAATACCACTGAAGTCAGACCTGTTAAACCTAAACCACATTAACAGGGAAACTCTAAAAAACTTTAATAGCATCCAGACCACATCAGACCAGGTCTATACCACAAACCACTGCACCGAGACTCATCACACCTGGACTAGATTAACTGTTTGAGACCTCAAACTAAAACCACCACAGACGACGAGCCAGGCAGTTTACTCATTTCCCAAATGTGCCCAGATCAGTGCCCCGTTCAGAGGACCCGGCAGTGCAGTATAAAGTAGCAGACAGTTCTGGTGTCAGTGACACTCTGTAACAGTTGGTCACCTGTCAGCACTCACCTGTACTCCGTCCATGATGTCGTCACAGTCTCACAGATCAAACTGACACAAAGCACTGACGTGAGAGGGTTTTTATCAGCACAAGCCGCTCCCACTTCCACTGGGGCGGGGGGGGGGGCAGTAGGCTTATCCCAGGCTCCCCCCTCCTCCCCCTCTCTTTAGTCCTGCCCTCTGACATCATCTGAACTGACATCAAACACACCTTTTTACTATCAGCTGGATTCACTCTTTACAGTTGTGTCAGGATCAGGGTCAGGGTCAGGGTCAAGGTCAGGATCTCTGATGTCTATAAATCAGTTTAATTTCAGATCTTGTCTCATCAGGTTCAGACTTCTTCTTCAGTATTTGAGTGATCCAGCTGGTTGTTGTCTGTTTTCATGGTTACATTGTGACCTGAGGCCTGTACTACGAAGCAGGATTTGCGGTTAATGAGATAACTTCAGGTTCAACTCTGGGTTTTCAGTACTACAACGGTGGTTCACTTGTTACCGGGGTAAATCGCCATGGTAACTGATGCTGCACGGCAAACCTGCTCCGGAGCAGGTTATGTTGGAGATAACAGATCAACACGTACAAAAGCCCCGCCTACTGACCAATCAGGTCTCTTGGAAAATGACATCACCAATAGAAAAGAAGTGGAGCTCGGTACGTGGATCATGAGAGGAACTCTGTTTATCTGAGAGATAGTTTATAGTATCTGTGTCATCCTACAACAGAGACTGACTGAAGCACTAAAGCTTTCTACTTATAAGAGATGAATGTCAGCCTATTTACCGCTAAATTATGTTTTTATATATTTTTTTTTTATTTGTTCCCAAGTCCATTTGACACCACCGGGGTTGCAGCTGAAAGAATCAGGCTAAAATTGTCAAACACTCCATAAGAATACAAGCAACACATTAACTTAATGTAATACTACTGACGGGGCAGTGATGTTATCAGCCTGTTAATTTACGCTTCACACAGTCAGTGATATTTTTGCCAGCTGTCTTTCCTGCGTTCAGCAGCTGCAGCTGTGTTGCTTTCAGCCTGGATGATGTTTAACTTCTTCGTATTTCTCTAATATTAGTTTGCTCTTCGTTTGTAAAGTATGCCGCTCTGCTGCCAGCACACCTGTCATGTATGTGATTGGTCATATGCCGCAAACCCCGCCTCTTTTATGTGAACACGCTCGTGGCTTGATTGGGAAACCCTGGATTGACTTATCAAGTTGATAACCAGCGTTGTGTGACCGCTTAGCGGGATCGCGATTGTTCGGCTCAGTGAAGCCAGATAACGAAAAGAGATCCTGGGTCTGTTGAACTTGCTTCGTAGTACAGGCCTCTGGAAGTGGCAGCAGCCAAAGCAGCAGGACTTCCTGACACATGTGACAAAAACAAACCTGGAGGTGTTCTCAGGTTTAACATTCAGACTCGACCTCAATATGTTTCCATCAGATTGGTTGTTCAGGTCAGAGTGAAGCTGGTTGATGTTCCACAGGTGTGAATTTTTTTGAATTTTTACCTGATGATCACATGTTGAAGTCTGTCCGTCACTAAAGGGCTGCTGATGGAACAACAGAGCTTTCAGGTTTTTGTCAATAAGTTTTGAATAATAGTTTTTAAAACAGACTGTGGACGTCCTGCTGCTGCAGACACAATCAGTCTGTTTATGATGTAATAACAAAGATATTATGGTCTGTTATTTGTCAATAGCTTTCTAACTGTCCATCACAGACACTTCAAAACAACTTTATTTACAACAGTTTTTAAAGAAAATCATATCAAACTCAATGATTCTTACTTGTATTCTCCCTCTAACCTCCGGTTCTGTTTTCACTGAGACCTTTAACCTTTATTCAGACTCAGTTTAGACTTAGTCAGCTGCTGGTGTAGATCTGGTGCTGGTATGAAACAGGTGCTGGTGTGGATCAGGTGCTGGTGCAGATCCGGTGTAGGTGTAGATTAGGTGCTGGTGTGGATCAGGTGCTGGTGTGGCTTGGGTGCTGGTATGGATCAGGTGCTGGTGTAGATCAGGTGCTCGTGTGGAGTGGCAGTATGAAGTGAAAGCTGTTATGAATGTGAGAAGACGAAAATGATTTTCATGTGTTATAACACTCAGTGATACTGACTGACTGACTCATACTGATACTGATCTTTATAAAAACTGTTTCTCAACTTCTGAAAATAACTCAGGTACAAGTGACAACAGGTGAGCTGAGGAGGAAATACGTCTGAAGGCAGTGACTCTCCAGGTGGGTGGGGCTACCTGCTCTCCCTTCTTCCCTCTTCAGCCCAAAGACCCCAGCTGTTCCTCAGCTGTTCTTTCAGCATGAATAATTGATCTCTGTCGAGGTCACTGATAACATTAATCACATATATAGACAATAATACATTTAATAATCGGTTAATAAAGATTAATTTTCTTTAATTTTATCAGACAGAAGTAATGTGTAACGTTTCACCTGTGCTTCACTCCGAGGAAGCAGGTGGCGCTAACGACCAGAATCTCCTGGTTTCCGGCCGCTGTTAACATACTAAAAGAAGAAGAAGAAGCGGAGCTGGTGCTGTTAGCAGGGTGAGGACCGCTTCAGGTCTTTTAATTTACTTTTCTGTCTCTGTCTGTTTGTTAGCAGCTACTCGGTTCAGCGGCTAGCTACACGTTAGCTCCTAAAATGCTAACTGCGACGATGCTGCGGTTAGCCTCTCTCCCGCTAGCTGTTAGCATTTAGTCTAGAGGTAAATACGTTTCCATTATCGGACACGCCGTCCTCTGACGGCTTCCTGTCTGCCCTCCATAAATAGTATGTCCATTGTTATCAATATGTTTACACCTTCACCACTTACTGTCATGTCTGAACGCAGAGAAACACAAAACCACGATCTTGATGTCGGCTGACCTGTACCGGTCGGAGAGGAGGTAGCGCCAAACTCCATTCTGAAAACAGCTTATTTAGTGTTTCTTCGCTTACCGTTACATCTGGAACATGACTGAAGACTCTGGTGTAATAGTGTGGTTCCTTTCATTAATTCGGCATGCAGTTTAACTACGAACCAGGCAACATAACAATATAATCTGTGCGCTTCTCCGTGCAGCCTCATTATTCATTCAGTGTAGCATGTAACTTACAGTCCTATTTTGGCGTTCTATTGATTGTGATCTGGTCCAGTCTGATGCATGCTTAACTGATCAATAATACTCTATAACGTAATCTATAACATTTTCCACCTTCCACTGTTGCTCTGCAGAACAACACATTTATTTCATACCGTGTATTCATTCTAAATAACGTTTATCAGGTGTTTACCTGCAAGTGAAGCTCCAGGTTCGACCACGTGGTACAGGCAGGTGTGATGTTTACCTGTGTGTATGTTTGATCATCAGGTCCTGTGTTACCACAGAGGACCACACTGAGGTTGCTATGGCAAACAAGACAGAGTTCCAGGCCTCAGACCAAACCTCCTCTCCTGATGAAGAGCTAACAAAGCCAGCTAGCCGCCGTCCCCGCTGCCTAGCCACCGCCACCTCAGGTAGGCGGGGTCAGAGAGCGAAGAGACAGGGCCTGGGTGAGAAGAGGCGTGGTCAGAAGGAGAAGAGGCGGGGGCAGGAGGCGAAGAAGGAGGGTGTGACAGTGAAGAGGACGTGGAGCGATGGGAAGCGGCGGTGGGATAAGAAACATTACTGTGTGTTCTGTCGGCGGCCGCAGGTGAAGATCGCTCGTCACCTGCTGAGGAAGCATGCCGACCAACAGGAAGTGGCGACTGCAAGCACATTGCCAACAGGCTCCAAACAACGCCACCTGCTGCTGGAGCACCTGCGCTGCAGGGGCAACTACATGCATAACATCGAGGTTTGTTTATCTGTCAGTCTGTTTACCTGAAGGGGGATCTACCTGCACAATATTGAGGTTTATTTACCAGTCTGTCTATCTGTCTGTTTACCTGTCTGTCTGTTAACCTTTTTGTTTACCCGCAGAGGAAAGTACCTGCATAATAGGGAAGTCTGACTACCAGTGTACGTGACTACCTGTCTGTCCCTCAGGTGATCAGACAGGGCAGTGGTGAGATTGTCCCGTGGCGCCAGCCTTCAGAGGAAGTCGATGCCAGGAACTACCTTCCCTGCCCGCTCTGCCTCGGCTTCTTCCTTCGTGCTGATCTCTGGAAACATCAGGCCTCCTGTCGTAAGAAGCTGATCTCTGACCCCTCCAAAGACTCCACCTCCACAGCAGAGACTACCTCTGACCCCTTGAAGGACACAACCTTTGACTCAACAGGTAAGTCGGCCTGTGATCCAGCAGACGACAGGACCTCAGAGTCCACAGAGAACACACCTTCTGACCCCTCAGGAGACATGGCCACAAGAGACAAGACCACAACCTCTGAGACCAGGACCAAACGGCCCATGACCTCTGACCCCAGTGTGGATCAGAACGTGACCTCTGACCCCGGGGCGGACCGGCCCAGGAAGCGCAGCAGGGTCCAGGCTGCCGCGTCCCGCCTCCTTCCTATTTCCAGTGGAGCGTCTGAGAGCTGCAGCGAAGTCCTGCACCGCATGAACCAGGACCATGTCTCACACCAGGTCTATACACTTGTCGACCTGTCTATCTGTCTCTCTACCTGTCTCTATGTTAACTCCGCTCTACCTCATTCTGTCCAGGTCAAATCTGATTGGTTGATCTGTAAATATGGAAACAAGTTGATGGGGAACCAAGATGGCAGCCAGAGGAGGTACGACTACGTCAGTCAGAAGCTGAGGGAGCTCGGCAGGTTCCTCCTGGCTGCTAAATCTCTGGACTCTGGCGTTCAGACCCTCCAGGACCTTCTGGCTCCAGGCCGCCTCAGCCTGGTGCTGGCTGCTGCCAGAAAGGCATCCGGATACCGGTGGAGCCACCCTCCACTGGCGGTGAAGACGACGCTGAAGACGGTTTGTGAGATTGCCATTGGAGAGAGTCTGCAGGACGGAGACTGGGAGGCTGCAGCCAAGACCACCGACTTCTACCACCTGCTGGGGAGGGAGTGGGACAACTTGGGGCTGCTGAACCCTGATCCCGACACAGGTAACACCTGAGTCAGCCCTGTGGACTGTCTGGTTAAAAGTTACGTAGCTGAACTGTGTCCCGAGAGAAAGAGGAAGGACCAAAGTTTGACCATTTCTGTGACTCTGGTCTCTGACAGGGTCTTATTGCTCATTAGAGTAATTTTAGGTATTATAACACTTCCCATCAGGAACCATTAGAAGAACATCATCACTGATTCATATGATGAACATGATCAATCCACCAAACTGCTTTATGTATTTTTTCTAGCCGCTCCAGTAGGAGGAGCTAATCTGAAGAAACGATCGGTCCAACCAAGAAGTGAGAAGGAGTGTAAAGAGCCAGGTCAAGAGCAGTCTGACCCAAGACCGGAGGGTGAGTCCTGATACCTGACCTCTGACCCAAGCCCCAACAATGACTACTGATCATTAACCAGACCCATGGTCCACCCCAACCCCAAGAGGCCCAACTTGTACCACTGTCTAGCCCTGATCCCCAACATGACCCCCTGACCTGTAATTTTAAATCTGACCTATGGTCTGACTCATGATCTGCCACTGACCTTGACCCCTGAGGCCCTTCATTGACCCCTGACTACTCATCATAAACCTGACCCTCGAGCCCTAGACTTGACCAATGATTATACACCTGACTTTTAACCATTAATATTTACCCCTTACTCCTATGTGTTTCATGCATCCATGCACAGAATATTCGCTAGATGGTGCTGTTTGACCTCGTCTGTCTGTCTCTCCCTGTCTGTAGTTCTATCACAGAGCAGTAACCGACCAGTGACCTCCATGATTCCACCAGAGTCCAGATTGCAGACTCCTATCACAGGTGGGTCCTCCTGGATTCAGCTGACCATAAATCCATTACTAATATATGTTTAGGAGGTCTATCTGATATTTAAAATACTTGCATTGTCTTATCACCTTTCTGTCTGTATTTCAGTCCCTGTGGCTCCTAGGAAGGTCCGACGTCGCCCATGGTCCTCTGCAGAGAAGGAGGCGGTCTGGAGACAGTTGGGAGTCCATGTACTGGTCCAGTCAGTGCCGGGGAAGGAGGTCTGTCAGCGCTGTCTGGACCTGGAGCCTGTCCTCAGAGGGCGACACTGGAAAGATATCAAGAACCAGGTCCACAACCAGATCCAGAGCCAAAAGAAGCAGCAGTTCCATGCCCAGATGGACCTTCAGGAGAACCAGGAACAACAAGACCAAATCCAAAACCAGAAGAAGCAGCAGCAGTACCAGGCCCAAATGGACCAACAGGGAAAGGACCACACCCACAACCACAAGAAACAGCAGTACCATGCCCAGATGGATCAACATGGCCAGGACAACATTCAGAATAAGAAGAAACAGCAGTACCACATCCAGATGGATCACCAAGACCAGGACAACATTCAGAATCACAAGAAACAGCAGTACCATACCCAGTTGGACCACCAGGACCAGGATAACATTCATAATCAGAAGAAACAGCAGTACCATACTCAGCTGGACCACCAGGACCACCTTCAAATTCACAAAAAGCAGCTGTGCCATGGTAGACTAGACCACCAAGACCATATTCAGATCCATAAGAAGCAGCTGTACCAAATGGACGAGCAGACCCAGGGACTGCAGACCACCCTGGATCGGGACACTTCTATACTGACGGGTACACCTTATGGACCTGATGGGCCACATCGAGCCCCTGGACAGTCACTGCTTGAGCGGGACCCTACCATCAGTCCATACCCTCTTCCACATAGGACCCTGGGGCCTCACATGGACCAGCTGCTGTCCAGAGCAGAGTGGACTGATGAGTCTTTGGCCCAGCACTATTCAATCAGCAGGCAGCTGGACAGGAACCTGCTCCAGGATGCACCTCCAGGAGGACCACCAGCCAATCCACACTCTGGACATGTTCACTTCTGAAGGACAGGCCCGCAAGGGCCCTGAGCACTAATGACTATATTAATAAGGTAGCAGAATGCCTCCTTAAGACCATCTGTGATCAGTCCCTGAACTTCCTATACAAAATAAAATATTTTCCACCTTTTCCACCACAGGAACTTAACGACCTGTAACTTCAGGTGTTCTATTTATTTAACGTTTAAAAGTCACCTCATGTAAATGTAAAGAAAATCTGTATTAGTTCCACTTTTTCCATTGTTGTCTATCCCACAGCTAAACTGCACTCTCTTACCAAATAGAACATATCTGAAACATACAGTGGAACCCAAAGGCAGAACCTAGAACCTAGACCTTACAGGTTCCTACAGGTTCAGGTTATGAGAAGCTCCAGGTTAGAGCTGTTAGTTCCTGTAGTGGAAAAGAGCTAAACCACTACAGACCTGAAACTGCCAGTCGTCTCCTTGAAGATGATGTGTCTGTGTAAATGTTTTATATATTTACATGAGATTTGCCCTTCAATAATACTGTATTTCAACCAGTCACCATTCAGTATTAATGTTGTCATGCTGATGTCGGTCGACCTGCTGCGGTTCTTTTGTGTGTTCTTACTCATTATTACCAGCTTTCTGTCCCTGTCGGGTTTGGAGTTGCCGACACTGAACCAGTTCTAAAGAGTCTGGGCTGTTCAGGTTTGGTGGTTTGTATTTATCACCAGTAGATGGCAGAGTTCTCACTGATCTGGTTACAACAAAAGTTTAATCCAGAATAATTTCTGCTTTCTACAGAAATATAAAACCATTTTTACAGTCTTGAGTTTGCATTCTTTCTAACAACATTCCCATCATACATCATATTAGAGGTCTTCACAGGTCCACTTGACCCGACCCAGGGCCCGAGTCGGGCTGGGTCCACTGTGTCTGTGTGTCAAAGTGGATCCAAGTGGTCCTTATCTATTCTGGTCACCTGGTGCATCATCATCATCATGTGTTATGTCTGTTCAGGTTCACCACATTTCGGATACGGTCTAATTATCTTCCAGTCTGTTTCAGACCATTTCTGACTGTCCATGGTCCATCTCAGACCAGGGGTCAGACCCCATACTGTATTGTGCATTTCCGTTAATTACCTCAGTGCTCAAGTGCTTGTTAAGACCGCAAGCATTTTGAGATTCATCAGAGCTCATGGGGACACACTTATTAATAAAACCTGTACCAGGCTCAGTCCAGCTCAGGTGATTTGTTGAAACAAATAAGTCAGTTAATAAACACATAGAGTTATCTAGAAGCAGATGATTCTGTCTAATTATGTAAAGGACAGAACTTTATTAAAATCTTTGATAAAATGATATATTTAATATTTATTCTTTACAGTATGATATTTAGTGATAAAAGCATCTATTCTAATTGAGTAGTGTTTGAATATTAAGAATCATATTCATGCTGAATCCAACTCGGCATTGAACTTCAGGTCTACTTATTATTGTCGGTCCTAAAACCAGATTACAAACACACAGCTGGACGGGTGTGAACCCGCAGACTGTGGTGAATCCTGGTTAAGTGTGCTGTGTGTTGGTGTGTTTCAGATGTGGGACGCACTTGTCCACCTGCAGTTGCATGAATGTGCACCAAAGTGCTCAAGTCCACAGACCCCAGGTCTTACTGTCCTCGGGTCTGTTTGGATCAGGTCCAGGCCCGGACTGTCCATCGGAAGTACCTGGAGAATTCCCGCCAGCTGATTTGACCGGAGTAACACTGGCAGGGGTAGAAACACCTGAAAATAAACACAGTGAAATTATAAGATAGAGTAATTAATAATTAAAGCCTCTAATAAAAGGTGTATTGCTGACATATGATGATGATGATGGCGGAGACAAACTGACAGAAATAAAACTGTTTCTGAGATTCCCTTGAGAAACATGTTAGTGACATCATCACATTCGGTAATGTAAAATGTCTTTCGTCATCACGTCGCGCGCGCACACACACACACACACACACACACAGAGGCCTCTGTCCTGATGAAGCCCTTCTGTGATTGGCGGTGTGAGGGGAGCAGGTTTGACGTCACACGGTTAGGGGGAGGAGGAGGTAAACCGCAGTGACACCATCCTGTCTCTCTCTCTGTCTGTCTCATCTCACCGAGCATCATCGATCCACCGGATCGATACACCGACACTGATCGTTGTTAAATTAAATATTAAAGCATCAGCGGCGGCGGGAGGCTCGTGTCGTCATAGCAGGAATAACGCGCGCCGTCTGAGCCCACAGCCCGACCTCCATCTTCATCCTCTTCATCATCATGTCCGGCACCAAGGAGGAGGACCGCAAAGGCTCGAGCGAGTGGCGGGAATTCTTCTGGAACCCGCGAACTCACGAGCTGATGGGCCGAACCGCCTCGAGCTGGGGTGAGTCCTGTCCACTCATTGTTACTCTCTCACCCACCGCCAGGGTCTCTCTCTCTCTCTCTCTGTTTGTGAAGGCCTCTCGACCTCAGCTCAGTTTAAATCATCTTTATTGACATGAACATGAACTGTACACTAATGAATTATTAATATTACAACATGTTACTCTGAGTTTGTTAATGTCTCTCTCTCTAAAATTCAAATATCTTTATTGGCATGACAATAATACTAATAATTTGAATGTTAAAGAATGTTTAAAGTTACAGCACAACCCATTACAACACAAACACATGTTATAGTAACATATATGCTATTCATAGCAAATGCTAACATATACAGAATTGGTTAGAACATAAACACAAAATGATTGAACACAGTAAGATTAAGTTACTTTTCTCTCTCTCTGTAAATGTCTCTTTACCTTGCTTGCTGTCTTTTTTATTGTCATTTAATTCAAATAATCTGTATTGCATTTATAGGTTGATTTTAGTTTCTCAGAGTCAAAGATGACGTTCTGTCGAAACCCCAAAGAGATTCAGTTCACTGTGATAGAAAAGAGAAAAACAGGAAATCTGGGCATTTGGAGAAAGTGAAGGTGAAAGGAGGATGACTCAAATAATGAATTGATTCAAAATACAAGTCAAAATAGTTGCAGATTCATTTCCTGCCAATGGTCAGTGTCACCGGTGTCACCAGATTAGGCTGCCCAATAGAGTTGTGCAGTGTGAATTATTTCAGACGCTGGTTCCTGCAGTAAAGGTTCTGTTCATGTTCCTCATGTTCAGTTGGATCAACAATAAACCCCCGGTTGAATCATCAGAACACAAGATGAACTGTTTTAGAAAATATCTGATTCTTTGATAAAAAGCTACAAGAAGGAGAAGGAAACTGAAGGAGAGAAGTTAACTACGACTCCCAGGGTGCATTTCACTAACAAACAGCCAATCACAGAGCTTCACATTCTGTCACGCGCTCCGCTAACAGCAGGTGGAAGCTAAAGATGCTGTGGAGAAAACTGAAAACAAACTGCAGATTGGATATCATTCACTTTTAAATTTTGGTTCAGTTGTGGTGAATTCAGTTACCATGACGACGTGTTTTGTTGTCAACTGTAATGATGAAGTGTATTGATCTTCATTACCGCTCAGAGTCACACGTCAGACTGACCTTTTCACCACGGCAAAGTCAGCTGAGGCTCATGGGTATTGTAGTGTTAAGAGTCATCCACCAAGATGAGGAACAGTTTTTGTTCAGGGAACACAGGAAACAGAAAAACACTTTGTTTGACTTCTTCAGGCAGGTACAAACAGTTTGGACTACATTTTGGACCATTTGGACAGTTTCCACCAACGTAAAGTTCAGCTGTATGAAATAAATCTTTCGCTCCTCTGAGCAGTATGACTGAGACTAACAGTCATTGTGTTCACTGACGCTGCAGAGGAATACATCTCTTCATCAAGCCAAATAATGCTAATGCTAATGCTAAACAGAGTCTTGTCTGTTACATCACAGGGGGGGGGGGGGGCGGAGAATAAATCAGCACACACACACTCGTCCTATTTTCTGTATAATTCATCCAGTCTCCTTTAAGAGAGAAAGACAGATTATAAATAGAGAGAGAGAGAGTGACCTTCAGACAGGACATGGCTGACAGAGGACAAGCGAGCATCACTAGTAACAGAAAAGAACGAGTGGGGGGTACAATTATAGGAATCAAATTTAAAATAAGATTTAAATTATTAGATTAGATCAATTAAATGTATAAAAACTTAACCTAACCCTTAAACAGCTGCTGCAACAATTAGTCAATTAATCAATAAGTTGATCGCCAGAAAATGAATCAGCAACAAATCTGATCATTTGAGGTCGATTATTAAACGATCGTTCTCTGGTGTCAGGTTCTGTGTCCTGTTTTATATCAATAAACTGAATCTCTGGGATGTGATGTTGGAGGAACTGATAAGAAACTATTTTAATATTGATTAATGATATTACTAATACTACTACTATTACTATAGCTAACTGTCTCAGCAGCTCTCAGAGGAGGCTGCAGGATGACAGACTCGGCTCTGTTCTGCCACCAGAGGACCAGATGAGGTCCAGCTCTGGCCCACATATGGCTGCAGGGTTTGGGGGGGGGTCTGGACTTAGATCCAGTTATCAGGACACAGGACACAGTCCACAGTCCAGTGCTGGTACAGTGTTGGTACCCCCCCCCCCTCGTCTGTCTGATACCATACCAGTATTACCAGACTGTTCACACACCTGTACAGAGCTGTTACCTGGACAGACAGTCAGACAGTCTCTATAACATCACACTGTTTCACTGATCTGAAGTCTGCTCAGGCTTTACATAACTACACTCTCATGATGTCATATTTCCCATCATGCACCAGGGCAGTGGATGTTTGGCCTTGATGGAGACTGAAGGACACACACACACTCTTACACACTGATGCGCACACACACACACACACTCACTCACACTTACACACTGGTGCACACACAATAAACTGAAGTGAAGTGAGCGACATCAGAGAGTTACTGTGTGTGTGTGTTAATCTGGATTAAGCAGACAGACGAGGTTGATTGAACTGTAATCTATCCACACACAAATGCACACGTTGGTATTAATGTGCTTGTGAGGACCCTCGTTCTTAAAGGTACAGTACAACATTTTAATATATCAGAAGGACATCAGTTTCATCTCTGAGTCCAGCACTTCACTTTAAAGGTCACATGACCAGAGTCCAGTATAAAAACACTCAGTACACAGAGTCAGCAGCACAACATGCAGACAGACATCACACACAATCAATAATAATCACAGTATTCCTGAACATCACATCACATTCATCTGGCAGAAGCTTTTGTCCAAAGCAACTTACAATAAGTGCGTTCAAACCGTGTAGGAGCTCAATATCATCCAGAACTGGGATGATGTTTCTCCCTTTACACAAATAACTAAAAGCATGGTCAGTGCTGCAGCACGAGTGCTGAGAGATGTTTTAACAAATGAGACAGAAGAGCTAATGGCTGTTGAGATGTAGAGTGAAAAGGTGAGTTTCAGCCTGCAGCAGAAGATGTGCAGTGACTGCAGTGGAAGATGTGAAGCCAGCACTCTGGAAACAGCCTCTAGACCAGAGTTTTGGACTGGATGAAGCAGCAACAGGAAGCCAGTATATACAGTATATGTACTGTATATATTACATTGTGTCCCCCCATTTCTGAAACCAAACCTACAGCCCTGGCAAACAGCACGTTGTTCAGACCCAGGACACATCCTGAGGTCTCTGTCAGGACGAGGATCAGGAACTGGTCCTCAGCACTGATGTGATCCTGTTAGACAAACAGCTTAATCTGCAGCAGAGGACATATTTGATGACATTAACTCTGCCGGAGGAAATCTTCAACAGCTTCAACAAACAGACTCCAGGTCACATGTCTAAAATCTGACAATCCTTTAACAGACCACACCAGGTCTTTGAGAGGTTCCTGGGATCCAAGATGAGGTACCACAAGTCCCTTCTGTACTCTATAATTTCAGATTACAGAAGTAATTGAACATGATCCTGGGACTTTAAGGAGGTTTTAGGGGTCCTTGACTGGATTCCAAGGTTCCTTGAAAAGGAGCCAAATGTTCTTGTGGAGGTTAAAATAGACATTGAGTAGGTTCCAAAAATCCTTGAAAATGTTCCAGGGATCCTTGAGGGAGTTCTAGGGATCCTTGAGAAGATGCCAGATATCATTGGGGAGTAGTTCCAGGGGTCTTTGTACTCAAGGAGGTTCGATTAGTTCTTGGGGATGTTTCAAGGGTCCTTTAGGAAGTTCCAGGGGTCCTTCAGTGAGTTAACGTAGCATGAAGCATCAATGATGTTGCTATGGTTACCTATACCTATATATTACCTATAATTTAACAATTACAACAGAGGTTAAACTGACAGCCAATCAGAGCACAGGATTCTGTGTTGCCGGGTAAAAACTGATGTAAAATTTGTAAAACTGACTGCTGTTAATGTGAATTAAAAATAACCAATAAGAAGAAGAGACAGAGAGCTGATTACACCCCCCCCCCTATTCACTCTGAATGTAGGTCATCAGCAGAGGGCGGGGCTAAACCAAAGAGGATTATAAAGATGACATTTAGAGGAGGGGAGGGGGAGGAGCGGGGGAGGAGAGGATGTAATGTTCACTTCACTGTATAATAAAATAACTCCTGCCCCCCCCAGGTCTGATCCTGCTCTTCTACCTGGTCTTCTACCTGTTTCTGGCAGGGATGTTTGTTCTCACCATGTACATCATGCTGCTGACGCTTGACGACTACAAACCCACCTGGCAGGACCGCCTGGCCACTCCAGGTGAGGAAAACAAACACACCTGAACAAACACCGACCCAAACTCCATCCAGCTGATTGAGTCGCAGGCTGGAAGTGGTTAACGACCGTCAGGTTGTGATTGGTTAATGAGACCCAGGCTGTGATTGATTAACAAAGCTGAGGCTGTGATTGGTTAACAAGACAAAGACTGTAATTGGTTAACGAGGCTCAGGCTGTGATTGGTTAACGAGCAGTTGTTTTCATGTTTCAGGGATGATGATTCGTCCGAAGGGCGATCAGCTGGAGATCAGTTTCTCGGTCCCAGACACTGAGAGCTGGGATGGCTTCATCCACAACCTCAACAACTTCCTCTCTCGTAAGATGCTCGTTAATTAATTAGAATATTTAATGATGTGATGTAATAGATATTTAATTTATACAGTTTGGTGTCTGATACTGTTTCAAATAAAATCATATGTTTTGAATGTCCTGATAAATATCAGTCATGTTTTATATTTTACTCCGTCTACCTGTCTGTCTCTCTACCTGTCTGTCTCTCTACCTGTCTGCAGCATACAATGACAGCTATCAGGTTCAGACCAATGATAACTGCCCTCCAGATCAATACTTCATTCAAGAGGACAGTGGAGAGGTAAACCTGCCTGTGTGTCTCTCTGCCTGTCTCACTCTCTGCCTGTCTCACTCTCTAACTGTCTCACTCTCTACCTGTCTCACTCTCTGCAGGTCAGGAACAATCCGAAGCGTTCCTGTCAGTTTAATCGGACGATGTTGGAGGAGTGTTCTGGGATTTCAGACCGTTTCTATGGTTACAGCAGAGGTCAGCCCTGCATCCTCATCAAACTGAACCGGGTACGTTGACCTCTGACCCCAATCCAAACAGACTGCAGTACAGGTTTAAACCCGCAGACCATTGACTGCAGTTTCTGCGGTCTCTTGGTGTGCTATAGGAGCAGGTGATGTTAAAATCAAGCTGCCATGAAGCTGCCGGCCTCCATCAGGAGCAACTTAGGGTTCAGTGTGTTGCCCACTTCAACATGTGGATCGAACCACCAACCCTGAGATCAATGGATGGGTCGTCCATTGATCTCAGGCTCTACCTCCTGAGCCACAGCCGCTATGACAGACAGAAATACAGTCTGAATGAGGCTTGTGGCAAATATGCACTCTTAAATGTCTGAGGACAAACTGTGATCTGTCCTGATCTGTCTGTCTACCTGTCTGTCTCTCCAGGTGATTGGTATGTTGCCAGGGAAGGACGGTCAGTCTCCATATGTCACCTGTGGAGCCAAGGTCTGAAACTGTCTGTCTGTCTATCTGTCTGAATCTGTCTGTCTTCATCTCATGTGTTGTCTCCATCTTTTCATCCCTCCATCTTCTTCAGAGGTACAAAGTGGAGAGAGATGAGTGGGTAAGAACAGTAGAAAAGGAAGATCATAGAACATAAAGACTTCAATGTCCTGAACACAGTAGAGCACAGTAAAGAAACGCAGTAGAGCGCAGTAAAGAAACACAGTAGAGTGCAGTAAAGAAACGCAGTAGAGCGCAGTAAAGAAACGCAGTAGAGCACAGTAAAGAAACGCAGTAGAGTGCAGGAAAGAAACACAGTAGAGTGCAGTAAAGAAATTCAGTAGAGCGCAGTAAAGAAACGCAGTAAAGAAATGCAGTAGAGAGCAATAAAGCAGTAAAGAAACGCAATAGAGTGCAGCAAAGAAATGCAGTAGAGCACAGTAAAGAAACGCAGTAGAGTGCAGTAAAGCAGTAAAGAAATGCAGTAGAGTGCAGTAAAGAAACGCAGTAGAGTGCAGTAAAGCAGTAAAGAAACGCAATAGAGTGCAGTAAAGAAACACAGTAGAGCACAGTAAAGAAATGCAGTAGAGCACAGTAAAGAAACGCAATAGAGTGCAGTAAAGAAATGCAGTAGAGCACAGTAAAGAAACGCAATAGAGTGCAGTAAAGAAATGCAGTAGAGTGCAGTAAAGCAGTAAAGAAATGCAGTAGAGCACAGTAAAGAAACGCAATAGAGTGTAGTAAAGAAATGCAGTAGAGTGCAGTAAAGAAACGCAGTAGAGTGCAGTAAAGAAATGCAGTAGAGCACAGTAAAGAAACGCAGTAGAGTGCAGTAAAGAAACGCAGTAGAGTGCAGTAAAGCAGTAAAGAAACGCAATAGAGCACAGTAAAGAAACGCAGTAGAGTGCAGTAAAGCAGTAAAAAAATGCAGTAGAGTGCAGTAAAGAAACGCAGTAGTGTTAGAACGTAGAACATGAACAGAAGCTCTCCTGACTGTTTTATAAGTTTATTTAAGTTTCTGTAAGAAGTTTATCACTGCAGGTTATTGATTACTGATCTGAACTGTGTGTGTGTGTGCAGAGGGAGGACAGTGATAAGATCGGACCTCTGGCGTATTATCCTCCTAATGGAACCTTCAACCTCATGTACTACCCGTACTACGGCAAGAAAGCTCAGGTAACACACACACACACTCAGTGCAGCAGTAAGCCTCCAGGTGGCGCTCTTCACTGAGATGATTTAAATCAGCTAATTAATCTGGTGACATTTTTTAGGAGATCAAAGTTCTTAGGTGTTACTTGATCCAGTAGATCCGTTCTAGTAGATTTCTAATAGATCCATGTTTGTAGATCCAACAGATCCCTGGCAAGTGACTTGTGTTACTGGATCCGTCACATCTCTGTCAGTAGATTTAATAAGTCAGTGTCAGTAGATCCTTTTAGTGGATCCATGTCAGGGACCCCAGTTAGCAGATCGTTCTAGATTTATATCAGTTAGTCAATAGTGTGCAGTGAGTCGCTGGGTTGGTAGATTTAATTCTGTTAGAGGATCCAGTAGATCTAGTAGATCCATGGTGGTGGATACATGATGGTACTTATTATATTGGTGAGACTATACATACTTATTATTCAATGCGTGATGTGTTCAATGTCTCAGGTGAACTACACTCAGCCGCTGGTGGCCGTGAAGTTCCTGAATGCCTCTCTGAACACAGACATCAACATCGAGTGTAAAATCATCTCCAACACTCTTGCTGACGGCAGCGAGAGAGACAAGTTTGCTGGACGGGTTTCCTTCAAACTACGAATCAACGACAAATAGACACACCTGCAAAACACACACACATTGAAGCTGCACTAATCCAGAGTCTGTCCTCATCCAGTCTCCCCATTAGAGCCTCAAACGCACCAGCTGTGTTTCCATATATATGTAGAATCATTTGTATTCCAGCTTCATGATGCGTTCACTGACCATCTGAATTATTTTGAAGTATTTGTCACCTTTAGTCATGTAAACAGGTTATGTTTAGTATTTTCTCTGATATGATCTGCAGTGCAGCTTTAACTCAAACACCGACCCTGAAACCGACCAATCAGCACGCACACATGCTCTGATGTCACTGCCACTGAGGATGAAGAACGACAGACGACATCTTCACCTCCATCATCATATCAATCTGCATGAATCAGAGACCAAACTATTGATTGCACAACTGATGTGTTTACTGATCAACGGTTTATTTATTCATGTCTTCATTTATTTATTAATTGTTTATTTATTTCTTTGGGTTATTGATGAATTTTGTTTGTTTTTACGACATTACCAGATCAAAGACAAACAGTTTAGATTACAGTCAGTTTAACTTCTGATTGGTTTCTGTAAATGTAACATCAGATGTTCTGATTGGCTGTTGAGAAACTGCTACAGGTTCCCACGCATCCTGGAGAACCTGGTTTTATTAGTTCAGAAACCAGTTTCAAATCGTATTAACTCAGAAAGACCACTAAATACACAAACCGGTTCAGGAACTAGATCCCACATGACAACAGAAACAAATCCAGAATGGGGTAACCAAAACAGTTTATTAACAGTTCAGAAACTGTAGACCACATCAAAGCAGAAACCAGTTCCGAAAACAGTCTTAAACCATTTCAGAAGCACAGCATGTTACAGAAATGTTCAGAAATTAGTTCATAACTGAATCAGCATAGTTTACAAAAGATGTGACGAATCAGAACAGAAACCAGTTCAGACATCATATCTTAAACCAGCTCAGAAACCAGTTTCAAAACAACAGTCAGTTGAGACATCAGACCAGAAACCAGTTCAGGAACTGGTCTGTCTCATCGGCCATGTTAAGCCTCTTTCTCCTTGTTTGTTGCCGTGGAAACGGCTGAATCCACAGCCAATCAGATGCTAGCTTTAGTAACCATGGCAACAGTATTGGTGTTTGATGTCATATCTTTTATTTTTCTCTTTTGTTGCTGAAGCTAAATGGCTTGTTAGTTAATTAGATAATTAATTAGTGAATAACATAATGAGGAAGTCATTACGTGTTTGTTTTGTTCACTGTTGATTTGTTTACGTGTTTTGTTTATTTTCGTCATCATGGGGCTGAGCATGACAACTGTTACTATGACAACCAGGCCATGTGACACACGCACACAGTCTCACCTCTCAATCACTCTATCGTGCCACGTGGAAACGGCCCTCCCCACCTGTACTGCTATCCACCAATTGTCTTCCCTTAAAGAGTGACCAGCCAATCTGATGGTCCTGCTGTACAATGTTATATGATACTTGTTTGTGATTGGTTGATTTATCCTGCCTGAAAATCCCCTTGTGTTTAACAGACAATTAAAAAACAAAGAAATTAAACAGAAAACTACAAAAAAACAACCTGTTTGTGTGATTAATGGAGAGGCGGGGCCAGGTTAACCTGGAACTGCTAATGGCACCTGCCAACAAGATGCCATGGTGTTTGTTGCTGTTTGCGATACCTACACTCGCAAGATGCCACCGCATCTGCCACATTTTGTGGCACCTACCATGGCTGCTGGTGGGATGCCGGCTAGTTGCCACGATAGCAGCCAGTATTTGTGGCACCAGCAACATATCGCTGTATCTGCTCGCGAGATGCCACGAAAAGTGGCAGCTGCTGTTGCACCAGGCACTATTTGTGGCGCATGCCTCGGCTGCTGGCCAGTTGCCTCGGCCGCTGGCCGTTTCTGGCAGCTGCTGGTGAGATGCCACCTTTGTCTCTTCTCAGCTTTTCTAAAACCAATTTCCACCAAAACACCACCAGATGTCTCTGCGCTGCCTCGTGAACTTCCCGGCTGTCTGTTCCTCTCTGTGCTGGAAACCAAAACAACACACAGACGGGCAAAGAGAAGTCCAGGGTCAGGGTCAGGAAAATACCAACCAGCTGGTGAGGAATGTGTGGTGGTTAAAGTCAACATGTCCATAGAAGGCCAAGTGGATTCTTTCTGGTTGATCACCTGTTTTGTCGGATAGTGGAGATAAGCATGGTGAGCTGGTTTTACCAACCTACTGAGTTGGTAGTAAAATATCTTATTAGGATTTTTCATGTGGAGGTGACTGCCTTCTGAAATATCTGATTTACCACAGGGATGTGTGAAAAACAGTAGTGGAGGAGTTTAATTACCACGTCAGGGGTAACTGGGAAGAAGAAATCTGGCAAAAGTCAAACTTGACTTAAGTAAACTTGTTTATGGATAAATATGATATATGATATGAGCTGGAGGAGACCTACAGAAACACACAGAGTCTCAGACTGCAGCAGCGGAGACCTCCAGTGGTCAGAGCGATGTATTACAATGACTGCTGACACTGTAAAACCCTGAATGAATGTCCAGGTCAGGTGTTAAACTGGCTTGGATCCTATTTAGAGGACAGGGACTTCTCTGTCCTTTGATAATTAGATATCTGAGCAAACATTGTTTTTGGAGCCAAAGATTAAAAGTCGGAGCTCAGTTTCAGTCCAAAGACCACAAGACCAGAGCAGCAGAGATCTGGGTACAGTCCTGTACTGAGCCCTGAACTTACACGTTAAGACAAAATCATCTAACTGTCCCCTGAAGACTTGAAGGACTTCGGTCTCGGCAGGATTTATCTTCAGGCAGCTCGACTACTGTAACGCTGTCTTTACAGGTCTCAGATCAGACTGCTCACTAAGACCAGGAGAGACCACATTAATCCTCAGATCTTTACACTGACTTCCTGTTTGTCAATATATATTATATTACTGTTGGTTTAAAGATCACTGAATGGATTATTTCTGATGCTACTTCTAGATACTACTAGTTGCACATCACGTCCACCCCCTGCTGTTATTGAACCATCAACTGACAAATGGGACCAGTTTCTCTGACAAAATGAAAAACATCAGAATCAATACTTCCTAGTGAACCCTCTCCTGCACCGAAACCTCCTGATACACTAACAACTGAAAATGTAAGTGAATGTAAGAACTCCACCAACTCTCTCGATATCATTCATACCCACCTCCTTAAAGAAACCCTCGTCACCTGTCCATTTCTGGAGGATTTATTCAGCTCCTCACCCATCTGGCTTTGTTCCTGATTATTTTAAAACGGCAGTAGAACAACCTCTAAAAACCCACACTAGACCCAGATCCTCTTCATCATTTCCAGCCAATCTGAAAATTGCCATTCCTTACAAAGGTCTTGGAAGAATTCGTAGCAGATCATTTCTTTCATGATCAATAATGATCCTCACAGCACAGAACCTGCTCTCCTCTGAGTAGCTGACTGTGACCAACACTATTACTCTGCTGGATCCATCTG
>VMKM01003055.1:0-47881 GCA_008360985.2 Macquaria ambigua
TTTTTTTTTTTTTTTTTTTTTTTTCTCTCATTTTGTCTCTCATAGTTGAGGTATACCTATGATGAAAATTGGAGACCTCATCTTTTACGTGGGAGAACTTGCACAATTGGTGGCTGACTAAATACTTTTTTGCCCCACTGTATATCTTTTGGGTTTAGAGTTTTGCTACATGACCTGAAACTGATGGCTCAACAAAGAATCGGGTTTCTGGTGGCAATTTTGTTGTGTAAAATGTCAGATTAAGTTCTTATTTTCAAATGTAATTTATTACATTACATATATCTGACTGTGCCATCTGTGTCCATGCGTTGCTAGCCATTTTGGTGTGTTAGCCTGTTGAACTAACAGTCACCAGGAAAGAAATAACAAAAATATACTGAAGCTTTGGGTGTCAAATTTGGCTGTATACGAGTTGGGTTCAGTCAAGTCAGGTGTTTTGTTCTTATTTTCACTGTTGTTGACGACTGTTAATTTGTAATTTTCTCAGTTTTCCTTTACACTAGTAACTGTGGTTGGAAGATTTTTTTGGTGAAAGGTCTTGAGCAGAGTAGACTGTGAAGGGGACATTGAGCAGTTAGAGTGTCAGATGTGTTACATAACACCCTGCCTGCAGATAAATAATACACTGCAGGCCTCCCTCACAGGCTCCACTGATCAATAATTGAAGTCTCATGTTCAGGACATGAAACCTTTTTGGAGGCTGATCCACTGTGGGCTGAACTTATACTGCTCTGATTGTTACCCACCAATCCACATTTTGTTTTGCTTTTTCATTTTTCACCTTGAGATACAAAGTACAGTCTACTCAGTCACCTTTTAGATTAGTTTTAAAATACATTTTATCTTCAGTAAAAGGAAAAAAAATATGTAGCTGGCAAATTTAGGGCAAGACTTTGGTGTCAACTTTATATGTACATGTGTATATATGTATATGTACATACTATATGTATAACTTGTATTTTTTGTTTGGGTTGTTTTTGTTCTGCAGATGAGCAGCCTGAATTCTGAAAACCCAGAAAACTGCTAAACATCTCATCAACACTCCTGAATACTGGAGACTGGGTAGATACTGCTAAACCTGCATTTATCTTTTACTTTTACTAATTTGTCTGTAAGTTTAGACTGAGTCTTTGTGCTAAGCTAATAAGAAGATGGTAATGCAGCGTTCCAGCATGCAGCTTCAGACAAATTAACATCAAGAAATCCTGATATTTAATATCAAGCTGAATGTTTGTGACCAGTTAGTCATGATTCATAGTCATAGTCAACATGACAAATGATGCTCTCTGTCAGCAGTTTGTTAGACACTAGATGAGGTCTGTTGATGTTGTTGTAATTCCTGCTTGTCACCAGTAGATGCCAGTAAAAGTCATAAATGATGTGATTCCATCCCAGTAGGATAGGATCCATGGGCAGATTTCAGCTGTTTTTTGCGGCTAGTAGTCATTTTGTTATTCCTCACAGGAGATAATGTGTTCTCTGTTTTTCTCCTCCTGTTGTTTAAGCCCTGGACAGGTTTGTATTGTAGCTGTGTGGCTGGGCTGCCTGGCTGCCTCCCAGCCTCCAGATGAATGAAGAGCACTCCGGAACACAGAGAGACAGCTGATGCAGGTCAGAGGTCATCCTCACTGCCAGGACATACACGGCTATTGACATTTAACTTGCAGACACTCCATGGTGGTAGTACTTGTTTTCTGATTGATTTCCATTGGATTCAGTTCATTCATATGAAAATCAACTTGCAGAGATTTGAAGCTTGCTGCATAGAGATAATTCATCACAGTCCGTGTTTAGTCAGCTTTTGTTTTGTTGTAAAAGATGGATTATCATCACGTGGTGATGCAAACTGAGAGGAATGAGAGGAAAATGAAAGATGAAATTTGAGAATCAGCTGCTAAACAGCCACATTTTCAGTGCATCCAAAATTGAGCAAATTCACATGATCCTTTTCACCACGTCCATGTCTGAAGAATGTTTGTCTTTTGGGTTGATTTTTCATAGAACAGAGCCTGTCAATGCAATGTATTTTAGGAGCCGACTCAAAAATGTGGATGTTAGAGTGACCATGAACACACATCCAAGGAGAGTTTTCATTTCTCTGCTCACAACTGTATTACTGCATGACAGTAACTTGACAGAAAGACAATGTTGACTAAACATTGACTGTGATGGATAATCTATCAGTAGCAAGTCTTCAGTCTTGTCTCTGGAGGTTGGCATTTGAGGTCATATGTGACCAGGAGATTTTCCCTTTTATTCAAATGCTTCTGAAAATGAAGGATCTGTAGTAAATGGGCTGGAATACACAAAACCACCACCATTTTATCTTAGCAGGAAGTTGTAATTTGTACAGTGTTTGAATGATGAATGTGCTGTGATTTATTTTTCTCCTCAGGGCATGCAGGTGTTTCTGCAAATATGATGAAGAAAAAGAATCCTCATAAGTAAGTTAATGTTTTGTAGCTCATTTATTTTTGTTATGGCCTAAATAATTGGATTCAAATGTCCTGTAGAAGGGAACATGAGATCATAATGAGATAATGTTTCTGTTCCCACATTAGGGAATTAATAACAGCAACTCAAAGTACAAACAGTTAACACAATCTCAAAGCAGACAATGTTGACTGTGTTGTTTCATGTTTCGTGGAAGGAAACATAAGAGCAGTCTGGGTCCTACCACGAAAGTTCTGTCGCAGCCACGACGCAACATCGTCGGCTGCAGGATCCAGCACATCTGGAAGGAAGGAGGTGGAGGACATGTGGTCTGGAAAGGCACAGTGCTCGACCAGGTAAGCAGAGGGTTGAGTAGTTAGGGGGGTAAGGGATTAATTGAGCCTTGCAGTAGTTCAGGCAGGCACGGAAGTAGTTTTATAGTCACATGTTCCATAAACTGTCTAATAAAATGTGTAGACCTATTTCTAATATTAAAGATACCGATACTGCTTATCGATCCGGTACTTTAACGGTACTCTTATCGGTTCTTTTTGTTTTTTAAAAAAAAAACGTGTTTAATCAAACAATTTTGACGTCTTCTGGATGCAGTCTGATGAGGTGTATGATATGAGTATATATGGTGACATATGTTCATCACATCTATAAGCATATATCTGTGAGACGTACATGGGCATTAGATACTTTATTGATCCAGAGGGAAATTTAGGCATCCAGTAGTTTAAATACAAAATCACCATACACACAAGAATATAAGAATAAGAACACAAAAACACAGGCAGGCACAATGCAGTCTAACCACCAGAACTACTACAGAGAGCTCTCACTGATATAGTAGGTGCTAAATGGAATAGATGCAGATGTGAGGTGATTAACAGTGCAGGTACTGCCAGTGTAAGATGATTAAAAACTAAAAACGGTGCAAGAATAATGATACAGCTGATAATATACATAAAATACAATTAAAGATAAATATATAAACAAATACTCTGCAAATTGTGCATAAGGCTAACATAGCCCGAAGCTGACAGTCCAGAAGTGATAACAGAATGAAGTTGAGCATTCAGTTTCACTTCCTCCCGGTCATCACTGGGAGGAGTTGAATAGCCGTATGGCCTCGGGGACAAAAGACTTGATCAGTCTGTCCGTTGAGCAGGACTGAGACAGCAGTCTCTCACTGAACCTACTCCTCTGCCTGGTGAATGTGCTGTGCAGAGGGTGGTGGGCATTGTTCATGATGGACAACAGTTTGTTTAGGGTCCTTCTCTCTGCCACTGACGTAAGGGAATCCAGCTCCGTGCCAGCCACAGAGCTAGCTCTCCTCACCAGCCTGTCCAGCCGCAGAGCGTCCCTCTTCTTAATGCTGCCTCCCCAGCACACCACAACATAAAAGAGAATGCTGGTGACAACAGACTGGTAAAACATCAGCAGTAGTTTCCTACAGATGTTGAAGTACCCCAGCCTCCTCAGGAAATAGAGCCAGCTCTGCCCCTTCCTGTGAAGAGTGTAAGTATTCACTGACCAGTCCAGTCTATCGTCCAGCTGCAGCCCTAGATACATGTAGGTCCTAACCACCTACACATCGACTCCCTCAATGGAGACCGGTTTCAGATGGGGCCTGGTCCTTCCGAAGTCCACCACCATCTCATTGGTCATGGAGGTGTTCAGCTGCAGATGGTTTGACCTGCACCACGTCACAAAGTCCTCCACCAGGCTCCTGTACTCGTGCTCCTGTCCACCCCTAATACACCCCACAATCAGTGTCATCTGAGAACTTCTGCATGTGGCATGACTCAGAGTTGTACTTGAAGTCAGAAGTGTAAAGGGTAAAGGGAGAGCACAGTCCCCTGTGGAGCAGTCCCTCAGCCTGACATTCTGTGGTCTCTCCGTGACCCAGGTCACCGGGTGTGAGTCCACCCTCATCTCTGTCAGCTTGTCTCTCAGTAGGAGGGGCTGGATGGTTTTGAAGGTGCTGGAAAAATCAAAAAACATGATCCTCACAGCACCGCTACCCTTGTCCAGGTGAGAGTAAGGCCGCTTTCAGACAGAATCAGGCGTTGAGACGATTCAATGCAGGGTTGTGCGGCAGTGTGGGACTGTCACATACTAACCACCGATACAAGCCAAGTGACTGCACCGCGATTAACGTCTTTGTACTCCCTTGTGGCAGGGTTGAACAGCTGATGTACAGTCATTGCGGTGGCGATCGATCAGTCTCTATTCCATCTTCACAGTTGCTCAGTAAACAGTGGAATATTAAGGTAAACAGCTAATGCTACATGGTAAACAAAGTTCTTCTTCACCTGGGCGTCTGCCGGTCTGATTGCCGGCGTGATTGGCTGCCGCAGCGTGACGTCGGGTTGCGTTTCTCTAAAAGTTGATTCTGTTTTAATTTTTCGCCGCAGGCCGCTGCATTTTTTTTGCGGCACCCCCTTTTTTTCGCCACAACACCTGATTCTTTCT
Source organism: Macquaria ambigua (assembly GCA_008360985.2). Taxonomy (NCBI): domain Eukaryota; kingdom Metazoa; phylum Chordata; class Actinopteri; order Centrarchiformes; family Percichthyidae; genus Macquaria; species Macquaria ambigua. The sequence continues at coordinate 4,915 of VMKM01003055.1, forward strand.
GAATTTAGCCTAAGCCCTATGTAGCAGATCCCACCTTCTCCTGGTAAGCAAACTGCAGTGGGTCGAGTGCATGGCGGACCTGGGGTCTCAGGAGATGGGGCAGAAGCCGTTCCAGGGTCTTCATTATGTGACATCAGAGCGACTGGCCTGAAGTCATTCTGGTGGTTAGACTTCACGCCTGATGATGATGATGATGATGATGATAATGGGAGAGGTGAGGGAGTAGGGCAGGCTGTAGCAGCAGGAGCAGGGCTGTCAAACCTGGTGAAGAAGTAGTTGAGCTGGTTTGCTCTCACCCTATCCCCGTCTGCTGAGCTACTTCTCTTCTTTTTGCAGCCTGTGATGGTTTTCATACTGTCCCAGACCTCCCTCATGCACTTCTGGTTGGATGCTAACTGCATTTCATTGGCTCTGTACTTGTACAATGACAATAAAGTTGAATCTAATCTAATCATGTTGATATCCTGCAACCTCTGCTCCACCTTACTTCTCCTTACTCCTTTGCCTCTCTCAGTTGGACCTTGAGTTCCCCCTGATTGAGCTCTGCTCGATCTCCATCTTTAAACACCCTCTTTTTCTTATTAAGGAGGTCCTTGACGTTGCTGGTAATCCAGGGTTTGTTATTTGGAAAGCAGTGTACAGTTTTGATGGGAACAACAATGTCCATGCAGAAGTTAAGGTAGTCAGTGTTGCAGTGCGTAACCCCCTCAATGTCCTCACCGTGTGGTTCCTGCAGCACACTCCAGTCAGTAGACTCAAAGCAGCCTCCTCTGCTTCAGGAGACCATTTCCTGAAGGAGCGTGTGGTTGTGGGTTGCCTTAGTACACGTGACTTGTACTGGAGCTGAAGAAGGACCAGATTATGATCAGATTTCCCCAGTGGGGGCAGGGGGGTGCACTGTATGCGTCCATCACAATAGCATAGAGGAGGTCTATTGCCCTGTTCTTCCTGGTGGGGCATTTCACAAACTGATAAAAGTCAGAGTGTAGAGTCTAGTGTGGCGTGATTGAAGTCTCCAGAAATCACAATGAAGGCCTCAGGGTGCTGTGTTTGTAGCCTCACGATAGTGAAGTGGATGACAAGATAACGTTTATGTAGCCTAAATAAATAAGAAAATTTCTCCAATTCCGAGAGCAGAACCGATAACGTCAGAGGTTATCGATACTACGGTCTTTAATAATTTAGCCCCAGTGCCTGTTTAATACTGGGTTTTGGTACCCATCCCTACATACACCACTGCTGTGCTCTACATCCTCACTGCTACCTGCTTCCAGCAAACAAAAATGTGTATTATTGTTGGTGAATTACCTGACTTAAACGTTTGTTCAAGGATGTGTGCAAAGAAGTACCAAAACAACAGAAAAACAGTGTTTCAAATGTATGTGTCCACCAGGTGCCAGTGAACCCGTCTCTCTATCTGATAAAGTACGATGGTTTTGACTGCGTTTATGGTCTGGAGCTTCATAAAGACGAAAGGGTTCAAGGGCTGGAGGTGCTCCCTGACAGACTGGGTAAGATTGAACTGAGAACAGGATCACACCGACTGAACACAGTGGTGATGGAAGGGTGCACAATTGGTTTACTAGTTTTAGGAAGAAAGTATTTATTTTTACGGTTTTGCAACAAAAATAAAGATTTTCTACCAACAAAAATGTAAATCGCATACTTACCACAAAACATACATGGTCAAATTTAGCATGCTAAAATTCCAAATGTTACATGCTAAAAATCAGCATAACATTTGATAGATTTTAACATGTATGTTAACATGCTAACTGTAGACATGTTGGCATACTAATGGTAGCACTTTAGCATGCTAAGATTAGCATGCTAACTGTAGGCATTATCATAGTAATGGTAGCACTTTAGCATGTTAAGATTAGCATTTAGCTCAAATTACAGGTGAGGCTAACAAAGTCCAGCTTAGACTGATGAAAGTTGAGCCAAATCTGAAAGTGTAAACGGGGATTCAAACACGTGTATGGTGAAAAAAAGAGACAGCATAATAGCGTAATATCACATAACCATGTGACCAGGGCTTTCAACAAGGATATGGAGTAGCCAGCCAATGTTTGACTGTAAAAGCCCAAATTTGGTGGCCTCTGGCACATTCTAATGCCACTATTCCATCATATACACTGATACTTGATCATATATTAGTGCAGGAAGTTCCATTACATCATATTTTATTTTTAAAACATGATTTGGGGCATCTGACATTAGTTTGGATAATTGGTCAATGGCAAAAAAACACAAAAGCATTCTAGGACATTTTAAACTGTAAAATTGCAGTGTGAGGCTGATCAGCATAGCCTACATTTTCCTCATGACACAGGCCTGTTACTTTGACAACATTGCTTGTTTTAGTGTGTTTGCAATGCATCTTAGAGATGGCTCTGCTGTAAAAAGTGTAATGTAAATAAAGATTGTTCATTCATTAAGCCCATAAACATCTGTGGGGGGACTGATAGAGACAGACACATTTCTCTATCATCATGCTTGCATTGTTTGAAGTAGAGACTAGTGGTCGTAAAATGTAACACATAGTGAATCACAACTTGTTAATTAAAACTATTTTATTAGAATCAAAAATGAATATAATAAGGTAGCTGGCTGGACTGATTAGTCGGCAGTTTGACCAGCAGCCGGCGCTTATGGAAAGCAGACTTTTCTTGCTGTATGGCCAACTAAATTAATGGGATCAGTCGAGTTTATTTTACATGTGGAAATCTAGCATAAGAGAAGCTGCTCTGACACAGAATACAATAACGTTAGCTAAAAAGAACCTTTGCTCGGTCCAGCAAGACTAGAGTTAACAACCACGTAACAAGTGATGTAATGTGAGGTCCTCAGTCCTGACAGTTGAGTAGGAATTGTTGCTCAATGCAGCTCACTCATATGAGCGAGAGTGTGACAGAAATACATTTATTTTTTATTTTGTGGAATTATTTTTCTGGCATTTTTGCCTTTAGTAGACCGTCAACAGTGAAGAGGCAGACAGGAAAAAAGGCTAGAGACAAATAGCAAAGGTCCCCAGGTTTTTAAGTCTTGTGACTTGTGAAAGTGACTTTTGTCTTGATTTGAATTTTTATCCCCGCAGCTAAATCCCGTCTAACAGACGTCAACCTAGCAGACACCATGATAGGTAAAGCGGTGGAGCACATGTTTGAGACTGAGGAGGGTCCAAAGGAGGAGTGGAGAGGGATGGTGCTGGCCCGGGCTCCCATCATGACCACCTGGTTCTACATAACCTACGAGAAAGACCCCGTCCTCTACATGTACCAGCTGCTGGACGACTACAAAGAGGGAGACCTCCGCATCATGCCTGACTCCAGTGAGTGAACTAATCTTAATCAGCCTTTATTTAAAGAGGTGGGAATTTTAAAGAGGAACCTACCTGAACCCACCTGGTCCCTTTACTGTATGTCTTGAGCATTTGGATTATATCTAAATAGGTATTAAAAATGCAGGTTTAAATGCACACAGGTAGGGCTGTGTGATGACCAAAGTATTAGAATGGCATCGCAATGATATTATTAATTATTCCGAGCTAATTGTAATTGAAAGCTAACAGAATGAGTTTAATTCTGATGTAATGCCTAAGGGGGGTAAGGCATGGGCTTGGTTCCCCTGGTGGTCCAATTTTTTGACCAGACATATCAGCAGAGCCTGTCTGGACTCAGTGACACATGTCCTGGGTACCAAGTGGGCTTGGGGTCCCCTGGAGGGTCAGCAGACCTTGCCTGACTCAGTGAGGCATGTCCTGGAAGTTACAGCCTCCTAGTCCCAAGAACTGTGGAGATATGGCCTCTGCCCACTTCTCCAGTGCGGGATTTTCACTGCAAGGTATTGCCATTGGACACTGGGTGTTTCCAGTGTGGGGTTTTCACTCGAGGGTATTGTCATTGGACACTGGGTGTCTGCAGTGCGGCCTTTTCACTGCTGGCTCTTCTGAAACTACATTGTCCACTTCTGATACCTTAGCACCTGCTTTAATGTATTTGAAGTGGACAGTGGAGTTTAAGAAGAGCCAGAGAGGCAACACCCTCCAGTGAAAGCCTGCACTGGAATGCTTTCAGCATTCACGCTCTAGATATTGATTCCGTATGTTTTTCTGCTGCTACTCCTGCTGCTATTACTACTTTTACTACTGCTACTAGTACTACTACTACTGCTGCTTCTACTACTTCTACTACTACTACATTGTTGTAGTAGTGATACGGCAACTACTACCACAGCTTTGCAAGAACTGTCTACCAGTGTGTTCAGTGTAGCACTTATTTCAAACCCTCTTCGTTTGGATGATGATTACACCTTTAGCACTTTCTATTTTGTGTGTCACTATTAGGATCTTTTCAACAGTAGCAATGATTCCAACTTTACTGACCTGCTCAGCGGCAGAGTGGTTAGAGCCTACTCTTGACTGTTCTGCATTGCAGAGCAGTTCATTTGTATTTCCAACAATGGGCATTTCAGCTTTCAGCATTCATACTTCATTTTCTTCAGGAAATGCAATTTTCTAGTTGGTGTGCCTGAAGTGCGGTAGCACAAGGCACACAGTTACTATTCCTCATACTTATTTTTATTCTTATTCTTATTATTCTTCATCTTCCGTGTCAACTTTTGTCCCACACCATTGCCAGTAGATAAGCAAAAAATACATCAAATCGAGCGGCTCGATCGGGATCAGTGTGCTATGTCTTTTTTTTCTCTGAGATTGGTCCAACGGTTTTCATGCAAATCATCATAGAACACGCAGGATTTTCCAATGATTGTGTATGTGGAAGGCTAGAGTGGAGTGAAGGAATGTAGAGTGAGAGGAGACTGCAAAGCTGTCTGAAAAACTCCCCTTAAAACTGCTCTATTGTCCACAATATTCACTCTACATACTTCATTTTAAGATCAAAATGTAGAAAAAAGTGGTTTGCTTTCTCCAGTATTTTTTTTTTTGGAATTTTTACAAAGCTACACTTTCGCCACAGTGAGCCTCAAAGTGCAGCCTCCCAGGTGAGCTCCCCATAGAGATCCATTATAACTTTGAGCAGAAAATCTCTCCTTTTCTCTTTTCCCCTCACATTTCTAACTCGCTGTAGTTTCCACATTTTTAACACCACAAACATCAAATCTACATCACTGCGTTCGCAGGGTTCTTTCTGATGATATCTTACTTTGGAGACTGGACTCAGTCTTTGCAGTAGAAGCAGGAGTTTGAGGGGTGCTCCTAGGCTTAATGTCTGTATGAAAGCTGCTGTCTGCCCAGCTCTCTGCTCCTCCACTGTCCTCACTGCCCCCCTCCCCCACGGCTTTGGGTTCACATTTTGAGTACATTTTAAGTTTCCACAGGTCTAGGAGAAGAAATGGAACCACCAATTATCGTGAAATAACAGATGACTTCTCCACAAAGCATCATATATCCAAAATTCCTTCAAATGTGGAAACTTCACTAGATAGATAGTAGATAGATAGTAAAGAAGGTGCAAAATAGTGCCACTTGTTGCACCACTTGTTGTCTTATGAGCATTGGTTAACATGACATGTTCGGTGTCAAGGTGAAAGTTATATAGGCCAAAAAAAAAAAACAATTCACAAACATTCAGAGGTCTATCAAATTGCTCAGTGTCTCTCATATGTTGCTTAGTCCCTCAAACAACATCATGCTGCCAGGAGACTGCACCAGCAGGGGAGGAGAAATACTCTGACAACTTGTTGCGGATGGAGAAAGCCTCTCTGGAAGAGTTATTGCTCCCATGCTGCTGGACAGGCAACAATCCCTCACCAGCTGCATCATCGCTGATGGAGTTTTGGGTGTCATTTGTCAGGTCCCACCGCATGACATTGTGCAGAATGCAAGCAGCCTTAACAACCAACTCTGCTGTCACTGGTTCAACACCCATCACCCGCTGAAAGATGCGGAACTGGCTGGCAAGTATGCTGAAGGCACACTCCACGAGCCTCCCAGCACGTGATAGCCGGTAGTTGTACAGGCGGTGCTCTCTTGGCAGGTTTCGTCCTGGATACGGCCTCATGAGGTTCCGCAGCAAAGGAAAGGCCTAGTCTCCCACGAAAACATGAGGCAGGGGGCCAAGATGCTCTGCACCTGGGAGATGTTGATCTGGGGGGATGCTGAGCCTTGCAGTCCCGAGGGCTTGGCCAAACTGAGTTGGACAGTACACCTCCATCGCTGCTCCTGCCATATGCCCTATGTCCACCAGGCAGAACCGGTACAGGGCATCAACCAGTGCCATAAGCACAATCGAAAAGGACCCCTTGTAGTTGTAGAACAACTGAATTTGCTGAAGCCTGGATAACAACGTGTTTGCCATCCACAGCTCCAACACAGTTTGGAAAGTTCCACAACTCCAGGTAGTCCTCTGCAATTGCCCTCCAGTCTGCTTCTTTGGATACTGGCATGAAACCATCCACCAAGCAATCCCAAATGGCCTGGGATACTCGCTGGACGATGCCACACACAGTGGACACACCCACCCTGTAGCTGTAGGCAATGGATCGATAAGAATCCCGGTAGCAAGAAACCTGTAATTACACAACAGACAAGTAGTTCACTCATAGAATTATAGTAGTAGACGTGAAAAATTACATACACATACGTTGTCAATAAATAAATTAAACCAGTAATACAAGTAATAGTCTCTTTTTATCGTTAAATATTATAGTGAGTAAAGGAAATAAGTAACAGCTTGTGTGTACTATCCAACAAAGGAGCGCACTCGCTTTGTTTGTGTGTGTGAGCATGTGTCTTCTGTGGCAGTAAAGATACTACAGTAATGATAATCAAAAGGAACTCTATAGATCTTTTAATCCATACATACGTTGTCAATATCGAAATGAAACCAGTAATACAGTCTCTTTCTATAGTTAAATATTAGTGAGTAAAAGAAATAAAGTATGTATTAACAGCTCGTGTGTACAATCATACAAAGGACAGCACTTGCTTTGTGTGTGCACGCATGTGTGTCTTTTGTGGCAGTAAAGATACTACAGTAATGAAAATCAAAAGGAATTCTACAGATCTTTTAAGCCATCATCAACAAACTTACCGAAGACATATACTCAGTCGCTGAGATGGGGAGATTGGCTTTCTAAAGTTGGTCTCCAGTCCGGTGATGTGCGGGCCTAGTCTCTGCAGCAATATGTCAAACTGCTCCACAGTCAGCCTGAAATATCGCTGAAACCAGGTGCTATCCAGGTGGAGTTCATAGACCAAATGATGATGCTCTCCCAGTTGTGTCCTCACTAGGTTTATTTCGTGTATTTCGGCTTTCAGTCTATGCTGCAAAATAGCGATGGCAAGAAGCTTCCTTTGGTTCGCGTCTATTTGTTTGTGTTCACAGACAGTAAATGAAGGATTAGGCCCGGGTCAGGGGTTAAATTACTTTTCCTTCTTTGTTGTTTCATGGCGGTTGGAAAACTGTTTTTAGGTGCATTACCGCCACCTTCTGGATTAGGGGGTTAAAGTTCACAACACGCCGTCACACAAATGAGCCATGTAGTGACACTCCCACACCGCCACACAACCCTGCATCGAATCGCCGCAGTGCCTGAATCTATGTGAATACGACCTTACTCTCCATTCCTCAACCCGACAGAGGAAATCTTTTCCTCATGGAGGTGGAAAGTTCACCACCAGCCACAAGATCAGATGTCCTCTTGAGCACAATGAATGCTGGATGTCTGGACAATGGACATATCTGCAGAAGATTGTATGGATGGATCAGACATGCAAAAAGATCCTTTCCCAGGTGTCTTGCAAGAGAGGACATAAGGTGTGATGTGGATGAGAACTTGTGGCCAAATGCACAAGACAAGGTTGACTAGCACTGTTATATGTCTATATTTATGTGTGTGTGTGTGTGTGTGTGTGTGTGTATATGTGTATAGTTTTGTATTGCATTATTGCAATTCTTTAGTTTCATTTTGTGCACTTGGAATTACTCTATGAAAAAATGGCAAAAAATGAAAACCTATTGAAGCATATTTCTGTGACAAACTGTAAGGTAGCATAATCCATGCAATGAAGAAGTTACCTTATTTTTGTTGTAATGGAATCTTGGTTTATGCTACATGAATAAATAATACTCTTACAAAGACACTAATTGTAATGCTACCTGTGTATGGAGTGTTTTGGTTGCATTAGTGCATTTTGGATGATAAACTGTTGTGCTGAGCTGCATGTTGGTAAAAAGAACTGTGTGAAGAGTTTTGAAAAAGTGAACTTTGCAATTGTAAAAAACTATATTCTAACAAAACATTGTTTATACATTTTTTATTTAATTTCTTCTGTTTTATTACTTTGTCTTTTTTCCAATTTATAATATCACATTATTTTAATTTATTTTTTAATTATATCTATTTTATGTTAATACTTAAATTTGTATTAGATTTATTTTGTTTATTTCTCAGTTGACTTATTATGTCATGGAGATCTTATTTGTGGCAAACAAGTATTTATCCAAATAGTTTATTACTAATTACTACTTAATTTAAATCCATCAGAAATGTCCTTTATCTGTCTTTTTTTGCTGTTTTACTTGAAGAATAAAAACCAGGTAATATGGAGGACATGTTAGTGGTAACATCTCTCTCTGTCTCCCTGTAGATGACAGCGTCCCAGCGGAGAGGGAACCTGGCGAGGTGGTGGACAGCCTGGTGGGTAAACAGGTCGAGTATGCCAAAGAGGATGGCGGCAAACGAACAGGCATGGTCATCCACCAGGTGGAGGCCAAGCCCTCCGTCTACTTCATCAAATTTGATGACGACTTCCTCATTTACGTCTACGACCTGGTCAAAACTTCATAAGACTTTGCGGACATCTTAAGCCCCTCCCACATGACAGAAACAAAATGCAGCACATGTTGAAAACATCTGAAGCATTTGATCAAGTTTGTTCCTCAGACCATCAAAGACAAAAATAAAGACACGAAAAAAGAATTCTCACAACAGAAAAAGAATAGAGATTTCTTGAGAATCGGCTTGTTAAAGCCTTTGGGCAACGGTTAAGATGGAAAAACTCCAGCTTGGTGACGTTGAAGACTCATCTATGACCTTCTTGGACCCTTAAAATAGAAAAAAATGGTCATGGTTGTATGTTACCCTTACAATGTCCAAAACATTTTGAATACCCTTTCTGAAAAAAGCAAAGGTGTTCTAAAATGTTGGTCTTAGTGATATGTGGCACAGCTAATTCGAGATTACCTCCTAATGATCATGTCATTGAAAAGTCTGATAGTAGCCAACTCTTCTGTGCTAAAAATCAAAGAAACAAGATGAGGAAATGTGGTCACTAGGGTCCTTTTTGGAGTTGCTGGCGGCATGGAAACATGACTAAATTGGAAGTCTTCAAAGATTTCTTGTCATGTTTCCTACATCAGCTAACACTTCTGGCCTCAGAAAAATGGGCAGACTCCCAGTGAAGAAGTGAAGTCTGGAGTTGGTGGAAGGGTTTTTTAAAATGAAGACTAGAGGAAGAAGAGGAGAATTCTTGGGCCGGATAAACCAACGATTGTGATCACGATGGAGAAAGCTTGTGTTTGTTTTTGGGATTCTTTAAGACAGGAACAAACAACACAGCTCAGTGTTGTTGATCGTTCTGTAATCCTTGTCAACTGCCTCATCCAATAAGGACTGGCATCACAACTGAATGGAAGCCCATTTCTGCCATGAAAAGAAAAAACAGATGGATAGTTAGTAATGATAAAAAACAAAAATACAAATCAAATTTAAGACTTTCAAAATCAAAATTATGAGATACCAGGTCAAAAGAATTTCATCTCATAATTTCATATTTTTTACTATTTAGAATTTGTAATTAGGTAAGTCAAAGTTTTTAAATACAGTACGTCTTGATTTTTATTTACTATCATAATTTTGACTCGATATTTCATTATTTTCACTAAGAATCTCATAAATTCCAATTGGTAAGACATTTTTTTTTGGGTGATTTTGACTTGAAAAATTTTAATTTTGACTTAGTAAATCACATAGCGTGGCTTAATATTTCATAGGTTTGACTAAGTAAGCCAAACATGTTTCACTTGTTATAATTTTGATTTACAAAATCATAATTTTGATTTACTGAATCTCATAATTTTGATTTAGTTAATCTCTTAATTTTGCATTTCTTAATAAAAGATTTTACTTATGTCAAAATATTGATCTAGTATGTCTCATAATTTTGCGTTAGTATGTCAAAAATCTTTACTTCTGTCATAATTTAGATTATTAAAAAATCATTACTTTGACTTATTAGCTCATAATTCTGACTTTTCCTGGCTGAAATGGGCATCCATATAACTGAGATCCATAAGAAAGGAAACTGGTCCAGTCTAACCTCAGAGTTAGACTTTAGAGACTTTCTTCCACCTCGGATCACTACTGCGCAGACACTGGCTCCAAATGATGTCACCAGTGCAAGATGGCAGCGCCCGTATCCGGGATATTTTGGCTTCATTGTTGTACAGTGGGAGGAAGTGGAGACGCATCGTCCATCTTTATATATATCATATATTGTGCTACTTACACAGGCTCCATTTCACCAACTTCAACTGAATATTAATGAAGAGGGTCGACAAATCCTCGTCTGAAGATGTCTGCAGTTAAAAACTGATTAAAAAAAAAGTGGGCTTTTTTCCCCCGCTTTTTGCATTGCTAAAAGTTGTTTGGTGTTGAAGACGATTAGAGAGCTTTTTCTTGTGATTTCACTAAAGCCTTTGGATGTGCTCTCGTGTTGTCTTTTCTAAGTCATCAATGAAGGATTAAAAGGACAGAGAAACAAAACTGAAACTTTGCCAAAGCTCTTTCTGTCCCTGGCAGTTAAATACCTTGTTACAGACAAACATCTGGATCTGCGATTTCTTGGGTGGTTGTTCCTCCATTTGAACTGAACACAGTGATGGATTCTAAATGTCACAATTTGTTGATTTAAGAAGTGGAAAACATGGTTTAATGCACCTTAAATCCTGGGGGAGGAGATATGAAGAATATTCCCAGGACTGTTCGACGTCACCAGAATCTACAAGAAAAACAAATCTACTGTAGTGATGCAGTGTTGCAAGTCAATGAGACTTTTGTCAAGATGTTAAGCATTGGAAGCCTGATTCCAGTTCACTTCCATGTCTCGGTTGATACATTTATTACTGTAGTTTTGTTTTGTTTGTATCCCAGTTTGTTTTTATACACAAACCAAAAGATTTTGGACTCCTCATGGTGTAGATCCAATGCTCTCCTGGCCAACTGAAGAAACACATTTGTCCATGAGATGATCTGGTCTGTTCGACAGCATATATGCAGTGAGAGAGGATACAGTCTGTTGTGTTTAATATATGGAGAGATTAACAACCAGTGAAGGTTTACATTTCCCTTTTTTATTAAATGTACATTTTATTTTATTTGGATTTACTTGAGACTGAAGGTTTGCCATAAACGCGTGTTCTGTACTGATTTGAACGTGTAGTTCAAGGGCAAGTATTTGAGCGAAATTTGCAATTTGAATATACTGTAAGGTTAGAATTGAGCTGTTTATACTAGCAAGTGACTGATATCCCAAGTAAAGTTGCGATTTTCAGTATTTTGTCAGCCAGTTACAATTTTAGAATAGAAAAGAATCCTTGAAGAGTCTTTATGAAAACAAAAGACCATTGAAAATTATGGCAGTTTGAGAGCTTGTTAATTCCTTTAAAGGATAATCTTGGTTTATGACAACATAACAAAATTAATCAGAATTATTAATGTATTCTGATGATAAGCATGTTTGCATTTTCCAACGAAGCAGGAAAATGGGCTGATATTTTGAACTACGCAAAAATGTTGATTTTCCATTTATAACTCAGACTTCATTTGTGTATGTCAGTATATGTCAAGTTTTTGGGGTTGAAAAAATGATGGATTGGACCATGGAGCACTTAATGCAACAGCTACCAGTGAATGTTTACTGTCATTTTATTTTTTTCCAAAAACCAGTTAACAGAAATTAAAGAAAAATGAGAACCATTAGTAAAGGAAAGTAAACCAGTAATGTATGAAAAACCGTCAGTCTGTGTACTTCCTGTGATGTAGTGATTTGCAGAGGCAGATTACAGCTCTTATTATAACCGCACAAAAAAAAAAAAGACACTCTCCCAGAGATCTGTAGGTTTCTGCACGTGTATATCTGTTTTGTTTTTCATTAATGAGAAGTGTGATTGTGATCATCTCAACGGGCACTATTTTAATTAGTTAATGAGATAACATATTGTTACTAAGACTTGATTGGTTAGTTGATTTCCATGTTATAATGGTAACAGATTATTGTTGTTAATGTTAGAATGACATGGGCCTTTTATCATCCTTAGGCCTTGTATTGTTTCTTTATGTATGTTTTAAAATGTATGTTAATAATTTTTGTTGTTAATGGAAAACCTGACATGGCGTGCTTTTTTTTCTTTCCAGCATGGTTCACTTTTAGGTATTTGACATCCAAGACTGTTTTGTTGTGAGCAGGTAGGTGGGGGGTTGTTGCTTTGCTCAAGGGCACTTCAGCAACATGCAGCGCTTATGGAGTGAAGCTGGAATTATACTTTCGTGAAGAATGTATATCCAGAGAGCACTGACAAGTTTACTTTTCAGCAGTAAAATATCTTGCTCAGTACATATCCTGGTCACAATTTTTTAATAACATTTTAGGGATCTGTGTGTGTTGTCTGCTATGTAGTTATTGTATTTGTTACACTCTTAAATATCGAATATCAGCCTTAAAAATACAGCATCAGTCGTACTCTTCTCCCAAACCTCAAAAAAAGTTTGAGTTGCCTTGTGCATCAAACATGCTGAATGGTTAATCCTACTTCCTATTGGGCCGCACGCGCAAAAAAGACATGTTAAAAGGAGTAGTTCAACATTTCGGGAAATAACCTTATTTGCTAAAATTATTATAAAAATAATAAATATGTACAATATGACATTTAAAAATGAAATAGCTGTACAGTTTTGTGCAGGGTGTGCAAGTATTTACCAGGGAAGGTGCAAAAGTTCACAATATGAAGTTTAAAGAATATTTGCAATGTGCAAGATAGTAATCCAGAAGATCCCGGGGCTTGTTGATGAGGCCAGCTACGGATGGGAAGAAACTGTTCTTGTGGCATAAGGTTTTGGTCTTCATGGACCACATCCTCCAGCCAGAGGGGAGTGACTCAAACAGTTTGTTGCCGGGGTGGGAGGGGTCAGCCACAATCCTTCCTGCACGCCTCCTGGAGGTGTACAGGTCCTGGAGAGATGGCAGATTGCAGCCAATCACCTTTTCTGCGGAGTTAATTATACGCTGCAGTCTGCCCTTATCCCTGGCAGTGGCAGCAGAGTACCAGATGGTGATGGAGGAAGTGAGGATGGACTCAATGATGGCGGTGTAGAAGTGCACCATCATTGTCTTTGGCAGGTTGAACTTCTTCAGCTGCTGCAGGAAGTACATCCTCTGCTGTGCTTTGTTAGTGATGGAGTTGCTCCCACTTGAAGCCCTTGGTGATGATGGTGCCCAGGAAGTGGAAGGACTCCACAGTGTCGACTGGGGGGTCACACAGGGTGATGGAGGCCTGTGGGGCTGGGTTCTTCCTGAAATCCAGCTTTGCTTTTACTCATATACTACCTGGCGCTCACACAAGCGTAGCCCGATGCCATTCCTGAAGCCTTGGTTGTGGACTAAGTGAGCGACTTCACCTTTGCATGTGACATCAAATCTACTTTCATGTCAAAACCCCCTTAAACATGGCCACAGTATGCACTGATTGGCCAGGTGTGTGGAGGTGTTAGGGGTGGGAATCTCTAGGCACCATTAATACATTAATTTTCAATATTATTTTTGGTGCATTTAAATTTAAATGGCATATTCATTTATTTATTGAGTCATTTATTCATTTATTTTTGATTTTGTCAGTTTCATTCCTCTATATATGAATGCCTTTGAGAGACTGTCCGAAAGTGTCCATTTGTACGATACACGCCGTCTCGCCCCTCTCTATTACCATCTCTACCTTTGGCAAAACCCTGCCTTTGAGTGTGGTCATTCAGAACAACTAGAAAACACTTTTACCTTGATATGACTTTCACGTTGATGAACTTCGAATGAAATATCGTTCAAACTACTTTGAACCATATGGAGGCCTAAGGTAATGATGTGGTTGAGATTCATCGTATGTAAAATCAAAAACCTATTGTTTCAAAAATGTCTGAGTTAGACAAAAGCAGCTTCTCATTTCTAGCCCGTGACCATCGATTTTGAAATGAGTGACATAACATGGCTAACATTAGCTCCATGAGTTGGTTGAAAACGATGTCTCTGACTGCCTTTATGTTTCCAGCTAATTCATTTTAAATAAGAATCTTGTAAAAGGGTCTTAAATATGCATTTAATGGCTACAGAGATGATATAATGCTTAAAGACTGAGGTGTAGCTGCATGTCCAAATCCAAAGCTTGACAGACCTGTCATGCCTAGTTACGGTTGCTAGACTATGATTGTACAATCACTGTTTAGAGGACAGGCTTAGGAAATGGTCAACTTAACCGCTGAAACAAACTTAGTAGAAAATGTATTTATTAAAAAATGATTTTGTTCATATCAAAGACGATATGAGTTTGTAGTTACAATATGAGTTTAATGCCGCCTCAACCACCAAAATGACAACAAAAAGACCAATGAAATGTTAGACAATAAATAATAAGTAAAACCAAGTTATTTAAAATGCAGTAAGCGGTCACCTGAACTCTCTGATAGAAAAGCTTCAAGAACATAGATCACATCAGAAGAGACAGAAAATCCCTGGAGGAAATCATCTATCGTTTAAACCATCTATTATGTAAAAAACAGTTTATCAGCGTCCTCAGTTTGATTTTTTTATGTTTGAACAAATGACATGTTCATCATGGTCAACAAAAGGAACCTACTTTTGTCATCTTCCCCAAAGTCAGATGAGAAGATAAATATCAGTTACTCTTCACCACTTCCTTCTTGTATCTTGTTAGCTAGCAAGCTAGTCAGCAAATGTCTCCTTTTCTATTTCTACACCTGTTCAATAAAGAAGATAAAACATATAAACATATATAGCTTTGGACTTGTTGGAAGGTAGATTTTCTTCCTTATGATGGAGCTAGGCTAACAGTTCCCCCTGCTTCAAGTCTTTGTGCTAAGCTAGGCTAAACACATTCTGGAAGCACAGGAGTTCAAATTGATATCCTTCTTCTCATCTGACTGGGGAAGAAAGTGAGAATTTAATGTCACTGTTATTAAAAAATACTATTTGGCCCTGGTTTCATCATATAAGCACTAAATGCTAATAGACTTTTAGCTGATGCTGTTGAGCAGCAGAGAGAATGAGTAGGTGGTGATCCGATGACTTGCCCACACTTTGACAGTACTGTTGGCTGTTGCAGGAGTTGAATTGGTAGCCTTCTGGTTTCTAGGCCATATGTCAATCACCTTGCACCTAATCGTGTCAGTTATCCAACTGAAAATCATTTCACCAAAACTCATTCTCAAACTCAAACTCAAGAACAAAAAATGGCTAAAGGAGATTGCAGAAAAAAAATATCATTAAACTTCATTAAAAACTGACCTGGTTTGAAAAAAAACATAGCATGATGTAAAAAAATTACTCAAAAATCTGAAACCCCGGCTCACAGTTTATTCCACCTTGTCATCCCCTTTATCAGGCCTGATCACTATGAAAATATCTCTCACTGTATAAACAGGCATAGTTAATCTTTCTGTACAGGTATTCTTCCACACTGCACAGCGTGTGTTGTCTGTGTATGTTGGCACTGAGGCAGGTGTGTATGTTACAGACGGAGCTCACGGCTGTCAGTCGTCGATGAATGTCAGCCGGCCCGGTCCCTCGTTCCTCATCCAGCGGCGGTACCTCTTCATCCTCGGGTCGGTCGCCATCTTCACCTTCATCTCCTCCTCCTGCTCTTTTCTGTACACCTAGAAGACACACATCAGGAATGTCTACACTCGCAAATTCTATAGTTTACAGCGCTGTAACTGAGGCTGAACGGCTCTTTACTGCAGACAGCCAATCCAAGGTTTCCTGCAGCATGCTATAAGCTGGAACAAGCAAAGGCTAATAAAAAAAACATTGAGGGGGTGGAATTGCCTTTATTGTAATAGCTTACATGGTCAATTTAGTATAGCCTAAAATACATTTCCACAGCACAACAAACAACAAGAGTAAAGCCATACTCACCACTCTGCTGCTCTCAGTTTGTCTTTTTAACCAAACACTTGTATCATTCACGAAATAACTCCACTTCTGTTTTGCAGCTACTGTCAAAAAAACCTGTTGTAGATTTTTCATATTAAAAGCCTACCAGGAATACATAGGGTTTATTGCCATTGAGCTGCTGAAGACTTTTGACATCTACAAGAAGTGTTGAGTTTTATTGACGTAACTTGTTGTTTCACACTGAGGGACGTAACAAAACAATGGATGCCTGGCGTTGGGTTAGTACCACTTATATTTTTCAGGTTCAGTAGAAATGGTGGGATTTCTTTTAAAGCTGTACTAATCAATACTATATACATATATATCACATTAACTATTGCATAGATTGCCATGACATTTTGTACAGATGATGAATCCTACTGACTTTGGCCATCCTCTGACTTTTCTTCTGGCACTACCAAGTTGACATTTTTTAGTAAAATATCTCAAACGTTTGGATGACATGCAATGACATTTGGTACACACATTCATGTCCACCTTAAAGCAGTTCTAATCGACATTTTTCTAATAACAATGTATTAAATGACAATGTAAAAACAAGTGAAAGGGGCCGCTTGTAGTGATGAACCTACAGACAATTATCACCTGAATCTGAAGCTCCCGGCTTTATGGAGATTTATAGTGAGTTTCAGCTCATTGTTTAGCTGTTCGGCCCACTTTACTGCAACGTTACTCTAACTGCTCTCAAAGCGTTATCTTTGGCTGTAGCGGGCAGCTGTTTTACACAAAAAAGCTGTAAAAACCCACTGTACACTACCTGCTCAGCACCAAACAGCAGACAGACAGAGTTAGAGACTAGCTGGTGGACATAGTGGAGCATTTAGCAGCTAAAAAGACATATTTCTGTAACTGCTGGATGTGTGAATAAGCAACTATTTATACAATACCCATAATGCGCTGCTGCGCTTGTAAATTTTCATGGGAGCTGGAGTTTTTCTGTGCTCACAAATGTTGTTTAACTTAAGAATGGAAAACCCATAAGGATGAATCAAAAGGAGGAAGGAAGGACTGTAGAAAAGAGAAAAGGAAATAAAGGAAGAGTTCCAGAAGATAGATGAAGTCAAAAAAGGACAAGAGATGCAAAGAAATCTAAACAGACAGAATTTTAAATGACAAACCTCATAGTTTTCTTTGATCCAGAGCCGTTTCTCCAGGAAGGACTGTCTGGTGTTTTCATCCAGACTGTCAAACTGAGACTGAGACATCTTCATGTACCTCCTGAGAGTTAAAACACAGTTTACTGTGAGGTAACACACTGAGAGGATGCAGAGGTAAGACACATATAAAAGGTGTCTAGATTCATCCCATTTACAACGCTGTATCTGAGTAAAATCTTCTGTAAGAACTGACCTGATGATGTAGAGCCTCTCCTCATCTCCATATTCCTCCCTGCAGATGGTGAAGCGGTAAACCCAGGTGACGTACCAGGCCATGTAGTTGGTCAGGTAGTAGGGAAAGAGCACGATCTGACACAGCAGGATGTCCGACAGGTTAGGCTTCTGGTAGCCTCCTTTGATGTCGATCTTGTTTTTGATGATGTCACGGATCACATCTTCCTCCTGCTCCCGGATCTCCTCTTTGGAGCGGCGGTTCTTGCCCTTCTCCTTGGTGCGGTTGAGGAGGCCCTGCTGTTTGGCAATCTCCGTGGCCTGGATTCTGTACTTGGGGACCGTCACCAGGTAGTTGATGGCCTCGTTGTAGCTGCTGTGCCAGCTGTAGTACTAGAGGAGAGACAGGGAGGTAAGAGGTATGTGCTAATGGGGTTTTACCTGCCTGTCTAAGGCTGTGTTCACATCTGTAGATGTGTCAAGACTAAAGGAAAAAAAGGCAATCCACTGT
This sequence comes from Macquaria ambigua, assembly GCA_008360985.2. Classification (NCBI taxonomy): domain Eukaryota; kingdom Metazoa; phylum Chordata; class Actinopteri; order Centrarchiformes; family Percichthyidae; genus Macquaria; species Macquaria ambigua. The sequence continues at coordinate 23,021 of VMKM01003055.1, forward strand.
TGCTAGGGCAGGGCAATAATTCAGTATAGTCATATATAGACTCTTCAGGGCTCCAGACTAACTTTTTTCACCAGTAGCACTGGTGCTCCCTACTGAAGATTTTAGGAGCACCAGCACAAAATTTAGGAGCACCACTTAAATCAACACGCAACGCAACACATTCATATTTTTTCCATCTTAACTATATTACTGATAAATGACTGACTGCATTCCACATCTGAGCCACAACTTTTCCAGCCTGGCTCAAATCCGCAACCGATGGAATTGCCAGCTAACACAGCAGCACACCAAGGAAATCTTCTCTTCACAGTCTGGTAACTAACTGGGCAAGTACTGTATATGTTTTATAACTATGTGTGTTCTTGCCCATGCAGGCTCAGAACACACAGGCAGAACAAAGGAACACACACACATTCTTTCTGGCGCATACCAACATGCGCACACACACACTCTCTATTTAATGTTTAGAGTGAATTTTGCCAACATCTACTATTGAAAACTCCAAAACCCTTCAACTTTTACTAGTTTATTGACATGGTTATTTTGGTTGTAATTTAATTGTTAAAGTTCCAAATTGATATGTTAGTATATTTCGATTTATGAGACTGACTGATTCATTAATTAAGTGGCTATAATTTTCCCTTCTTTCTTTCTTGCCCCGAGGTGAATTTAATACAATTTAAATTTGATTATTTAATGTAAACATTGTTTACTTTTGAGTAATAGCCTGGAGTGAGTGTAATCACTCCACTTCATTTTTTTGTACCACTTAATGTGTTGCACTATATAATTTGGTGCCTCTTTGAGGTTTATGAATTACTGTTACATATTTTGGTATCCATGAAGCCATATAACCCCTACAGCTTCGTAGTAAAAGAGTACGTGTACTAGACTGGACCTGTCTCCCACTGAAAATGTGTGGCACATTATGAAGCGCAAAGTACGACAACGGAGAACCCGGACTGTTGAGCAACTATTATTGTTAAGGTGATGGCTACTCTTATTATATGTGTGGTCTGATAGGTTTCAACATATACTTGTTGTGGGTTATAATATTTTCTTTGTTATAAAACTGGTCTTGGTCATTTAATGTGTTGGGAGAACTTTACTGGAAGGTCAAAGATAAGGGAGACCTGCTGTTCAGAGTTGTACGAGATATACCCTGCCTCTAGGATTGAAAGAAAAAAGGAAAAGTAGACCTTTGTTAAATGGAATAATGTCAAGAGGAGCTACTACCAGATTTGTCAGTTGGAATGTCAAAGGACTAAATGGCTCCATTAAAAGGTCAAGTCTTTGCTCACCTGAAAAAACCCAAAGCTGAAAACATTTTCATTCTTAATTTTTCATTCTAGTTTTTATAGTAAACCAAGAGGTTGGCCATTCTTCTTCATAAAAAAGTCATATTTACTGCAGCAGATATTATTCTCAGATCCAAATGGCCGGTATATTATAATCTCTGGTTCACTTTTTCACACACCAGTGATACTTATTAATGTTTATGCTCCTAACTGGGATGATGAAGACTTTATAAAGATTATCTCCAATATTTCGACTGCCTAATCAACCCCAGTGTGGATAGATCAAACCCTGCTTTAAAACCTCCTTCAAAGATGGCGATAACCCTGTCGGGTTTTATGGATCAAGTTAGATGTATGTATCCTCATCTCTTCTTTGGGACACTTTTAAAGTTGTCATTAGGGGGGAAATTATAGCTTTTTCTTCTTTACAAAATACATTTCAAGAGAGAAACAAAATCAACTTATAAACTCAATCAGAGATTTGGATTTACAAAACACCATCTCCAGAACTTTCAAAACAGAGATTAAATTTACAAAAGGAGTACGACTTACTTAACAGGCAAAGCTGAAAAACAACTACTAAAGGCACGTGGATTTCATTATGAATGAGTCCATGGGCCAGGCCAGAATTTGGTCCCACCTAAGGTGGCAAAATGTCGTTGGTACCAGTTTGTTTGAGGGGTCAAATAAGTAGTTTGAAAAATATTAATCATTTTAAATGAGTAGCTTCACTCATTTTTTGGGACAATCATTGTTTTTGCCATTTTTGCCCTACAGTATCCGCACAGTAGGTTTGTGTGCAGTCTATTGTAAGATCTTTTGTACCAATATAATAATTATAATAAACGTAATAATTAAGTTTGTATCACACAAAATTACACATGCATAGACTATAACATATACGCAAAGAATATAAACAGGTTCTATGAGTATTTGGTTTTCGCAACTGAGCATTAAAGGACCAGTGGATTTAGTGGCATATAGCGGTGATGTTGCAGATTGCAACCAACTGATAACACCGCCCCTCACTCTCCCCTTCCAAACGTGTAGGAGAACCTACGGTGGTCACGAAACTCGCGAAGGTTGATCATCCCAGTGTTCATGCACACTTTGTAGAAGGTGTTTTTTCTGTCCAGCTGGGCAGGAACCAGACCAGACAATTGAGGAGAGTGTAAACAAGGACACCCAGACTGCCAGAGGAACCAAGGGTTTCAGCCTGAAAACTGAAGCAGTCACCAGATACTATCTAACTTCAGAAAACAGAAGTCAGTATCTGAGGCAACTCAGGAACATGACAGGCAATGAGTCTACAGAGTGTTTCAGTCATCATGATCTACAGAACCCCAGGATAGAGAAGAATAGGGCAGATGTAAATGCCTTTGTAGAGCTTATGGAGAAAAGCTGGTTAAACCCTCTAGGTCCAAATGAGTCTTTCTACAGGAATTGCTGTGTCACCAGACATAGCCAGGGATCTGCTGCAAGCTTACTAGACTGTAGAGGAAGTTCAGAAGTGAACGTTTGGAGAAAGTCACCCACAGCCAAGTTCCATGACAAAATGAGAAAACAGAATCTGAAGACATTCTCAAGCATCACGAAAAGTCATTGATTAAACGAAGCCCAAAACAAGGACATTCACTTTTCTTAACATTGTATATTAAAGTATTAAAATTAAGAGATGAGAAAGTATCAAATTGTTAACTGTTTCTTTATTGGCAGGCAACAGAGACACTATCTCTCTTAGAGACACAACTTAAACTATAGCAACCGATGCTTGGTTATTGAGAGCAGCTTAGAGCTTAACAAATATAGCTTTCCTGTGGAATGAATAATACAGTTTTCTAAAATAAAAATTAGAATAAAAGCTAAATGTGCACAAGTTACACACCAGTGTGAGTGTGTGTATTTCACTCACTGACTCCAGTCGCAAAGATTACCAGAATGCAGAGATTTGATTGGCTGAGTAGCATCACGTGAGATGATTTACAACACATGCAATTGGTCTGAGTTTCCTGGGCCACCATAAAGACTAGAAAAGCTGTGGCGGTTAAAAACAAAAATGCTCCGTCAAAATGTAATAATTCTCAATAATATATCAGTTATAGGTCCGGGTGCCTTCTTTAGGGTTGCTGTTGTTGCAATGTCTCTATTACCATTAGCTGAGTGAGTGGCGATTGAGTTGCTAAACGGTCCCATGCTCTCTCTGCCTTAGTGCTAGCTAAGTTAGCTTTGAAAACTTGTCATATATGTGACTTACCTTCAAATGTCTGATGAGGCTTGTGGTGTTGAAACTTTTTGGTTGCGTTCCTCCATGAGGAATTTACTTGGAACACATTTCCAAGTTGCAAATGTATTGTCTTTTACAGACATCTGGTAGAACTGCCAGACCGGGTGAAGCCATTTTAGCGGCGCATTTGATTGGCTCTGACTGGCTCCCCTGATCGGCCTTTATAGAGACCACTGATCAAACTATTTAGTACAAATATCGTCCCATAACGATCAGTGGCCGATCAATCGGAGCACCCTTAATTGCTGGTTCTGTGCTGAACCTAGCGTTGTACGATAGATATGGTGTTTGATGTGTACTAGAAAACATCAATCAAGAATGCTGAAAGATACTGTCATGGTTCAGCAAGTAGCACTCAATAGAAGAACACTGCCCTGGGACACAATGTTGTGCAGTGGAGAAAGTAATACAGACAGCAAAACAGCCTTGACAACATTCATTGTGGACCAGTGGAACCTAGCAGAGAACCGGGTAAAGTTTCAGGACAAGCTGCTATTTGTAACCTGTGGAGAGACATGCTATTGTCGGAGCAAAAAAAGACTAGAATGTTGTTGAAGAGCTGAAATATTCCTATGAGGAGGTGGATACCCATATGCTCCTACATAAAAATCATGCCAGTCAGAATGGCTATCAAACCACAGTTACTGTGAGTGAGGATACAGATGTCTTGATCCTTTGTCTGGATTACTGTAAGAAGATAAACTGCCCCCTGTATCAGAAATGTGGCACTCAAAATCGGACAAGGGACATCAACATCAGCAACCTTGCTCAGCTCCTTGGAGAATACCTATATGATGGGAGGTTGATAACTCTGACTAAGCTACCACTTGGGAAGGGTTATCATGTTGAAATATCATCTATAGACTTTTTCAAAATAAACAAACTAGAATTTGCCACCTTGGCTGGTACTGTCACGGGAAGCCATCTAGGCAGCAGGGAGAGGACCCAAATGCAGACAGTCGTGGAGGCTCCAGCAGATGAAAGGTTTATTTAACATAAAAATTAACTTACAAGTAGAAACTCAGGAAACCAGGGAACGACACACAGGGAGACCAAGAACAGAGAAACTGAGAACGAGAGACTGAAAACTGAGGCACAGGGAGAGAACTAACAGCAACAACAATGAACCAACAAGAAAACCCAGACAGGGGACCAGTATATATATAGGGGAGTGGCCAATGAGGGAAACAGAAACAGGTGAGTAACAAGACACGGGTGAACACAATCAAAACAGGCGGGAAAAGAACAAAGGCAGGAAGTAAATGGCACACAAGAACACAAGACCAGGGATTTCAAAATAAAACAGGGAACACAAGAGCAACAACACACAGTCCACACAAGAGTCCTTGGGATCATGACAGGTACCAGTTAAAATTCTGACCTGGGCCCATAGACTAAATATGGTGAGAAAGCCGGAAGGTTACTGACTCACCAACTTAAAGTTATATCCACTTCTCAGCAAATATGACAATTTAAAAACCAACTGGTTTATTAAGGTATCGCCACTCTTTCGTTAATATCTGTTGCCCGAGAGGTTTCAGAGATGGTTATCTCTCTGGATGCAGAAAAGGCATTCGATAGGGTGGGATGGTCTGCTTAGGATTTTGGAAAAGTTTGTTTTCGTTCCTAAATTTGTGTGTGGCATGGGCAAAACTCCTTTACCCCTCACCCATATTTCAATTTAGACAGAGGTACCCGTCAAGGCTTCCTTTTAAGTCCCTTAATATTCACCTTAGCTATTGAACTGTTATCCATTGCTCTTAAAGCATCCCCCTACCATTGAAGGAATCCATAGATGGGCACTGAGCATAGTTATATGCAGAGCTATATGCTGACAATTTGTTAGTTCATATTTTTGAACTGGTGAAATCTGTTCCTACATTAGTCGGAATCCTTAAGCAATGTGGGATATTCTCAGGATATAAGTTGAATTTTTCCAAAAGATAATGCTTTCTTCTTCTTTTTTTAACTCTTTATTGAGGTTTTTTAGTACAATTACAAAAGTACAATTAGATGTGGTATGTATATTTTGTACATTTATTAGTGCAAGTAAGAGAAAAACAAACAAACAAAGGGATGTCACAGATATCACCGAAGATAACATTTTGTTATCAATTACCAGTCACAGGTTTTTCTAATTGAAATAATCTATAAAAGGTTGCCATATCAAATAGAATATATTCACCTTTCCTCTCAATGAAAATTTAATTTTTCATAACTGTAAGTGCTTCATCTTTCAGCAAAGTTAAGTGGGCTGGTGGGTTCTTCTGTTTCCAATTTAAATAAATCTCTCTTTGTGCTAACAATGTCACAAAACGTATCATATTATGTTAGTTATTTGACAGCTCTGTCATAACTGCCTTCACTCCAAACACTGTCAGAACTGGGTCTGTTGTTGGACTTTTCTCCACTGATCTTAGGTGATTTCCACTCCTAGATCCTCCTGCCAGGCCTATCTCAGATGGCCCAATGTGGCTGTACAGTCTATTTGCACCAATGCGCTATGAATTTTAGATATAGCTCCTTTAGTTAGGGGGTTGGACAAGAACAATGTATCCACTGTGGAACCAGATGGCTTGTTGGGAAAGGATGGAAATATTCTTTCAATAATACTATGTCAATAAATAAGTCTCCTTTGCGGTACCATTGATGAAATGTCAAGAGTGATGGAGTGAATACATGATTGTCTGTCAACTGAGTTAGCCCTGAGAATTTCTGCCAAAGTGTCTCCTTATCTGGGACCAAATTGTGATTGAATGTGGGCAGTGCTGAAGAAATCATTGCTAGAATTGAAAAAGGGGAACAACTTTGATTTTCCATCATTGACCAATCGGCCTTTTGTATGTGAAACCAAAATGTCATAGAGCAAATGTTACCATTACCAATTATAAAGCCGAAAACAAGGCAATCCCATGCCTCCTAGGCATCATGGGTCTTTGTAATAAAGATTTCTTCTTGGAGATTCTTGGAGTTTTCTTTTTCCAAATAAATTGAGATATTGCAGATTCAACTTTCTTCAAAAAGGCCTTATTAATAAGGATAGGAATGCAGTGAAAAAGAAATGTTGGCAAAATATTCATTCACAATATTAATTTGACCCGCAAGAGGGATAAGAAGATTTGCCTGTAAAAATTCTGCATTGTTTGGCCACACTGCTCGCATTGTATTGTTTGAAAACTGTTCTCTTTTACAATGGCTAAGAGGCAGGAGAAAAAGTACACCACATTGGAGGCCTCGGAAGAGATTCAGAGGATTAGTGATGTCGAAGTTCAAGATTCTTCCAACAGTACTGACGACGAATATGACTCTGAGGAGGATGAATATTTTACGAGAAATATGGATCCAGTTTATGAGTAAGTTATTGTGTTTCTTTTGCATTTTGAACAACTTTGCAGTACGTGTGTTAGTTTCACCAATAATGTAAAGCCACAAAATGGCTGCGACTCCCCTACAACAACCGATCAGCAGTTTCGATGTAAAGGGACAAGCATGGTGGCGCATGTGCGCTGTTTGAAGTTTTGTTTTCTGTTGAACTTCTGTTGAAGTTTTGTTGGCATGTTTTTCACCAAATCCAAATCAACCAAATTTGATATTTTACTTTTTATTTCATGTTAGTGAGTCTGTTACTATTATCGTGTAGCCTGAAAACCTTTACAACCTCCCCCTTCCCCCTCCGCACCCCCTCCCCCCGTGTTAGTAAAGGGACCAGCTATCATGTAAATGGCAAGTTAGCAACTATTGCTTGTGTTAATGTAATTTCTGCTGTGTAATTCCATCATATAAAACTTTTTTTCACATATTTGCTCAAGATTTGTCTCTTTTGGCTATTGTGAATTGGACAGGATTTGTAACAAAATCAGTTTTTTTAGTCTGTGGAACGATTCTCATTGTTTGTCTACATTTTCATAGCCAAGAAGATGACCAAGAGGATGAGGCCCCAGGATCGTCTGGCACCAGCAGCACTGCAATAACCCAGCCCTCCCACACTCCAGCTGAGGAATCAACTCCTCCTTCAAGGTTTGTGTATTGAGCTGTCTATTGTGCAAACCATTTTGGTTTCAAACTTGACATGATATATCCATTACAGCTTTATAATTATATGCTGCAAAGCAACTCGGGTTCCCCGCCTCGATGTCCTCTGTGGCTCCAACTATATGCTAAGTTAATTTTACAAGCAACAGGAGCAACAAAGTAAGTTAGCGCCAAGCTGCTAATTCTGCGAGGAGAACAAAGGAGCAACTGGTTTCCTCTTTTTCTTTTCCCAGCATGGCTCCAATCCACAACCTTCTTTGTGTTTTTGAGAATAAACATAATATACTAAATTACATATTTAAAAGACAAAAAGGTAACATTTATGGACCAAGAGTCAATAAAAGTTCATCGTGTGCACGGTTAAATATATTACAATTCAAGGTACTGCATGACCTGCACTGCTGTAACTCCAAACTTTCAAAAATGTACTTAAATGTAGTAGATAGCTGCAATAGATGTCACAACTCACCAGCAGATCATACATACGTTTTGGTTCTGCCCACAACTGACAATTTACTGGAATACAATATTCAAAGTCTAATCAGAGTCCCTCACTCTAAATCTTCAACCCAACACCTGGATATGCATATTTGGTGTGAGGGGTGATGAAGATCAAACTTTAAAAAATAAACACGAAAAACATAATTCCTTTCTCAAATCTTTTGGCAATTAGGAGAATCCTAATGGATTGGAAGTCTCCTCATCCCCCAAATTCTTCTTTGTGGCTGAGGGATCTGGTGTTCTTTCTTGCTGCCGCTCAAAAACAAAACTTGCTTTCTTAGCTTGTAAACTAGCTAGGTTTCCAACAGCGAAAATGGCATCCCAAAATATGAGTGCAGAGGATGTTATGGACGAGGATACATTTACAGGGGTGTTTTGGCTGACTTGGATATTCAGCCATATTTATTCTAGCCAGAGTACACAGATGAAGAAATGCAGAGGAGAGACAGAGGCTGCGGCTGCGTTAGCCGTGCAAGAGGATATGGCTGGCGGGGACCATCCCAAACCTGAGCAGGTGGTGCCTTTGCTCAAATTGCCCCCAAATGGCAACAGAAACTGAATCATTCTGCTGCAATCAATGTCAACGTGGGCCGTTTTTGTTGGATGCTGTCGCCGACACCAACCCCGGGAGCCCGTGTGAGTTACTATGCATGAAAGTTTTACTCACTTGGACAGAGGTGTGCTGGAGACCTTCTTCATAATCGCAAAGATAAACTGGAAAAGACAACCAAGACCAGCAGGGCCGAGAGGGCAGATGACAATTGAGTGAGTATTTTTGTCACCTAACGCTATGTTTTGGTCAACAAAGTAACGGCTATAGGCTAGGCTAGGCTGGTCCCACAGGCTGGGGCGATGTTGGACTAATGTTGTAATATAGAGGGACAGTCAGGAGACTGTGTGAACATTAAGCCTCTTTTGAAGCCAACTATATAACGAGAGTAGTAGGTTGGATGCTGGTAACTGTTTTTTCATGTTGCGGTTTTGTGGAACTTATATTGCAGCGCTAGCTCAGCTAGCCGTAGCTTTATTGTTATACGGAAGCCCGTTCAGCTCCTTGCCGGTATATGTGTGTGTGTTGCGGTTGTATCTGATAGACATGACCTGACGGTAACGGTGTGAAAAAGACATGGTCAAACTGCAGGAATTCATTGGCTTGGCAACGTTGTGTAACTTTGATTAGCAGCAGCCAACAGCTAACTTGCTCAGAGGGGTTAGAAGCTTGCGCGCAATGCATCCCGGTACATGTAGATACTGCCGGTACGGCTCAGCAAGCAAGACAACTCGTTTTTTTCGGTCAGCATAGCACTCACTGAGGAATGTATTGCTTCAATTAATGACATTTACCATCAACACTGAGTGGACAGCCACATGACAGGCGGTGAATTTTCCCTTTAAATTAACTTTAATTCTACCAGCCACTCATATTTTTTTTTACTTTTACCAGCCACCATTTTGTAATCGCACTTTTGTGTGTAACTAACTTTTGTGTAATGTTTGTCTTGCTTTGAAAAACAAACAAAAAAAAACAATACACATTTTCCTCATAAAAAGTATTAATTTAATTAATTCATTAAATATGTATTCAATTATGGTTATCCATTTTTAATTCTCTCTATCACAACACACACACACACACACACACACCCACACACACACTTCAAATGCACAAAAACAAAATACAGACACCCAAACAGCAGTGCACTGTAGTTTAAGTCAGAACTTCAACAGTCTCTTAACATCAAACATTAATAAATTCAAAACTTTAACAATCTACCACACACAGTCTCTCTCTCCCTCTCTTGCTTCAATATCCCTCCTCCTCATCAGAATCTGAATCAGATACTGTCAGCGTTATTTACTAAAGTAAAAGCAATACTTACTTGCAAAGCCATTCATAATCTCTGACGGCCTCCCTTTCTTGCCGATGGCGTGGGCTGTTTTCAGTCTTGAGAGTGCCCTTATTGCAGCCGTTATCTCCGGAGCCGACTTTCCTTGTATGTTGCAGATCACCTCCTTGTGGCATTTCGAGGCTTCGTGGTCCTTGATAGCCTCCAATTTTAAATTTTTGTAACCCAGAATAAAGCTGTTGTTAGTCTTGCTGCTGGTCGAAGCGTGTTGTCGACAGTAGGAGATACACATTGACTAACTCTCATCGAAAACTAGCTAGTCACGCAACTCCACGCTGTTGGTTTTCTCCACTTCTCATTAAAATCGCCTTTTAACTTTTGGTTTGTGAGTTGTCTCCTCTTGCGTAGGCCTACTGACATCAGTCACTTTCGTTGCACCCGCAATGTAATGTCCATCCATCGTAATGCCAAATTGTCGTAAAAGTTCTCCGGCTTTCTTCTTCTTCCGGGGGATGAAATTTGCACCTGACTAGACACAGCAAAGGCGGCCCTCTGCCCTCTACAGGTCACTTGTTCAACTCCATTGAATAATCAGGAGACGTAGCTAACCCTCCACCGTGGCTGGTAGGTTTATGAAATTCACCCGCCACTTCACAAATTCACCCACATTTGGCTGGTGGCGGGTGCTAATTTCCAACCCTGGGTCCGATCTTACAATATTTTGATAAATTGAAGACTCTATAGAGTCATAACTCTCTCCTGTCACCTTAGGCTCCTTTTTAACCCATTACTTGTTTATCTGTTTTTTATCTTTAATATTCTCCTGCATTTTATTTATTTATTTTGTGTATACTCCTTGAGTTATTAATACTGTAAAGTGCTATTTGACATTTGAGGCAGTGCGATTTGTTCTTTGTTTGGGGGGAATTTGAAGGCAAGAACTAGATGGAAGAATGATTGAGGGGAAGAAAATGGAAAATTATGTGTATAGTGTATGATTGTGTTCTTTGTGATTTTGAGAAAAAAACACAATATACTAAATTACATATTTAATAGACAAAATGGTAACATTTATGGACCAAGAGTCAGGGGTCAAACGTCTCAGTTTCTGACTAAAAATGTTCCCACATGGTCTATCTGTGGTCCAGCAAGACCTGTTGAACCTGTTGGTAGTTTCTGACCCTGCTGGAGGCTGCAGTCGTACCTGGAAGATGGAGATAGCACAGATGGTGACCAGGATGACGATCCTGACGTCCACTTTAGGGGTGAGCTGTCGACGGTAGTAGGCGTAGTAATGCTGGTAGTACTCCTCAGGATGGTCCAGCATGTAGTCATAGTCCCGCCGAGTGTCCTCATCCTACACACACACACACACACACACACAATGAGAGATTATTTGTTCTCACTTGAAGCTTTCTGTTATGAAGACCTGCAGGAGGAGCTCAGCCAAACCTGGTTTCAACATAAAAAAATACAAAATGAAAAAAATCCCCAAACCAAGATTTTCTTTATATTTTATCATGTTGTTAATGCCGCAAACAAAACCCATGTATATGTATTGTTTTTTCTCAGTTTTGTTTATTATACACTGAACCATAACATTATGACCACTGACTGGTCATAATGGAGGAACATTGATTATCTCGTTACAATGGCACCTGTAAGATATATATACATACATATATATATACATATATACATATATACACACACACACACACACATTATATTTATCTACATACACACACAAAAGTGTCCTCAATACAAATACAGGAGAACGTGTATCTGTATTTTCAGATTTTCAGTCTTACTATTTTTTTCTGTTTCATCTCTTTTCAGTTGGAATATTTCTGTTAATACCTGCAGGCTTCTTCATCTCTCTCATATACACTTGCTCTTGTCTCACGTTTCAGGTGCAAATTTAATGCAGATACTGTGTTTAGAGTGTGGGAAGCTTCTTATATTCTGATGTTAAAGAATGTGGGAGAACTATTTTCTTAGTACATGAACAACATGATAAATTATAGTAGGTAACATTACAAAAATCAAATGTACAGGAATATCAGTGGTATCACAAGGAACAGCCAACCTTTGAGCAAAAGCAGAGCAAATCTAAGTGCAAGCAGGGGCTATTTGTGTGTGAGGGCAGGGTTTTTATGGGGGACTGAAACTGCCATAATCAAAAATAAATGTATAAATGATTCAATAAATAAATATGCCATTAAATGCACAAAAAATAATATTAAAAATAAATGTAGGCATTCATTAATTGATAAACTGTGACATAAATTGATATTTCTGTATAATTTTCCCTTAGCATATAAATTCCCCTATTTATTTACATTCCCGCTTAATTTTCCATTTTACTTATTAATTTATAAATGTATTTATTTAGGTATTATTTCCCCTTTGCATTCCCCCCCATTTATTTCCCCAAACGTATTTATTTCACACACACACACACACACACACACACACACACACACACACACACACACGACGTGCCTTAATGCTCGCCTGCCGATGCCGCCACTTGATCCCAACTCAGCCAGCGAGCTGAAATAAGGTATTGCATTAACTACAGTAAATGCATACAAAGTAAACACAGTACATTCATGTTGTCCAGGTAGGGAGGAAGAGGGAAAAGGGAAGAGAAAGCGAAAAGGCAAAGCAACAAAGCACCGCTGCACGCCGGCCACTACAGGACGAATAGACATGTTGCCTAGGTCAACATGTCTACAACACGGCAACATGTCTACCCGTCTAGCAGTGCGCTGTGGCCGATGTGCAGCGGTTTAGCTCCCCGGTGCAGTAGCAGTCCTGGGAAAAGAGATCTGACAAAGGCACCCAGGGTTACCAGGTCTGTGTGCCCAATACCAAAACTTAAAATATACCCTTGCCAAACCATATACACTGCTTTTAAAGTCCAACAGCGTTGCTATCATTGCCAAATGTAGGCTATTGTAACATCTACAAAAGTAACACCATAAGTGTTTAGTGTGCCAGCATTAAAAGCAGTTTTCCCTTTACAGTTCTTTCACACAGGTCCTAAAATGGCCTTGTGTAATTAGATACAGTATATTATCAGAATCAGATTTATTGGCCAGGTATGTGTACACATCCAAGGAATTTGACTCCAGTTTTTCTTTGCTCTCGATGTACATACACAGAAATAGACAAACATGCAGCTAAAAACAGCACAACAAGCTCGACAAGGTAAACATAAACATCAAACTACTATGTACAGATATAAATATATATTTAAAAAAGTGTATGTATATATACACACATACACATATATATAGACAACAGCAACAATAATATTTGTAGACAGTATGACAATAGTGCAGAGTGAAAAGGGTGCTGAATATGAATATAAATATGATTAATGTAACAGGTTGCTTTATATACATGAGGTAGGTGGATATGACATTATATACAGTATGCACAGCGTGAGTAGATTTGTGACAGGGATTGCTCCAGACACTGTGACTGATGTTAACTGTTCGTCAGAGTGATGGCCTGTGGGTAGAAACTCTTCTTGTGTCTGGTTGTTTTGGTGTACAGTGTTCTGTAGCGTCTACCAGAGGGGAGACGTTGGAACAGGTTGTGTCCAGGGTGTGATGGATCTGCAGTGATTGTTCCTGCCCGTTTCCTTACTCTGTAGATGTATAAGTCCTGAATGGAGGGCAGGCTTGCACCAGTGATTCTTTCTGCAGTCCTGAGTGTCCGTTGTAGTCTGTTCCTGTCCTGTTTGGTGGCTGAACCAAACCAGACAGTGATGGAAGTGCAGAGAACAGACTGGATGATAGCAGTGTAGAACTGGACCAGCAGCTCCTGAAGCAGGTTGAACTTCCTGAGCTGGCAAGTACAACCTCTGCTGGGCCTTCTTGTTGATGGAGTCGATGTTGGACGTCCACTTTAGGTTCTGGGAAATTGTGGATCCTAGAAACCTGAAAGTTTCCACACCAGACACAGTGCTGTTCAGTATGGTGATGGGGGGCAGTGTTGTGGGGCTCCTCCTGAAGTCCACTGTCATCTCCACAGTTTTGAGCGTGTTCAGCTCCAGGTTGATCTGACCGCACCAGAGGGCCAGCTGTTCAACCTCCCGTCTGTATGCATACTTGTCACCATCCTGGATGAGGCCGATGATCGTTAGGCCGATGTGTCATCTGCAAATTTCAGGAGTTGAACAGATGGGTCTTCTGAGGTGCAGTCGTTGGTGTAGAGGGAGAAGAGCAGTGGGGAGAGCAGTGCTGATTGTCTGGGTGCTGGATGTAATGTTGTCCAGCCTCACCTGCTGCCTCCTGTCTGTCAGGAAGTTTGTGATCCACTGACAGGTGGGGGCTGGCACAGAGAGCTGGGTGAGTTTGGTGTGAAGGATGTCTGGGATGATGGTGTTGAATGCCGAGCTGAAGTCCACATAGAGGATCGTGTGTAAGTCCCTGGAGAGTCAAGGTGTTGCAGGATGTAGGGCAGTCCCATGTTGACTGCATCATCCACTGACCTGTTTGCCCAGTAGGCAAACTGCAGGGGGTCCAGTATAGGGCCTGTGATGTCCTTCAGGTGGGTCAACACCAGTCTTTCGAAGAACTATCATACACTATCATAAATAAAATATAGCTATGTGAACTCACAGACGCACAAACTAACCCGTTGCTTTGCTTTTTCGCTTTGTCTTCCCTTTTCCCTTTTCCTCCCTGTCTGGACATGAATGTACTGTGTTTACTTCATATGCAGAAAATGCAAAGGGAAAACAATACATAAATAAATAGAGAAATAAATAAGTTTGGGGAAATAAAAAGAGGGGAGGGGGAATGCAAATGGAAAATACAGAAATAAATACATTCATAAATGAAATAGGGGAATTTATATGCAAAGGGAAAATAATACAGAGATAAATACAGAAATCAATTATCGACACAGTATTAGGAACATAAACAGCTTATAAAAGACATTGAGACAGACATAAGTGTCTGCTGGAATACGTATCTTAATGAAAACTTCCCAGAATCTTTCAGACACTTTGACTTCACAGACCTTTAACGTCTCGTACGCCGTCGCGATGAGCAGGAACTTCTTCTGGGCGGACTCCTGGGTCTCTCCCTCCGAGCCGGGCTCTCCCGGCCTGAATCGGTCCGGGTGGTACCGGCGGGCCAGCTGCCGGTAAGCCCGGGCGATCTCCACCTTGGCGGCCTCCCGGGTGACGCCGAGCACATCGTAGCAGACCTCGGTGCCGCAGTACAGGCCCTCCACCAGCGCAGTAACCGTCGGCATGGAGGACACGGAGAACAGGAGCACCGCGAGCCGCCACCAAAGCTTCACCGTCCGCGGACACCCTGCAAACCCTCCACCGCCGTGGCACCTCTCCGTAGGCACAGTCATCTCTCTGCCTGTAGCTGTTGCCAACTCCGGAGCCCAGGCTGTCCTGTCGCACGATGGTTACATCATCAGGACGCGCCGTGTCGAAATGACGAAGCATCAAAGATCGTCTCCAATCCATAGACTGTATTAGGATCCTTCGAAGGACGCAGTCTACTAAGGCGTGGTCTATTTCTTTATTTATTTTCCCTTTGCCCCCCCCCCCATTTATTTCCCCAAACTTATTTATTTCTGTATTGTTTTCTCTTTGCCTTTACTTATTGCCTTTACTCATTATGCAAATGAGGGGGGGCTGTCTTTCAGTGTGTCATGGTGCATTCAGGGTTGCGATGTCTGTGGTTTTCCAGAAGAAGAAAACCACTGAACTATAAATATATACACCTCTCTCTCTCTCTCTCTCTCTATACATATATATATATATATATATATATATATATATATTTATTTATATCTATCTCTCTCTCATATATATCTCTGAGTGCATGCTGGGAGATTGTGGCGTGTGAGTGAGACGCAGAGCGTTTGAGTTTTCTGAACTTTTTTTCGTTTTCTTTTCTTAGTAATGTGTTTTAATTTAACGTAGTTTATTGGTGGTGGTTTAATTTAGTTTACAGTTGGAGCACTTTGGGGGGGTAGTTTCGGGCTTGTTGGGGTTTTTCTCCTGCCGGTGTCTCTGCCGGTCTGCGGCGCAGACGCCATGCAGGTAAATGGAGACTTCACCAAACTGACAAGGAAACATGGCATTAAGATCTCCGCCAGTTTCCCGTGCAGTGTGGAGCACATCGGGCTGGCTGTGGGGGAGAAGGTCGGACACAGCAGCGTCAGATCGGCCGCCAGGATGAACAGCGCCGTCATCTTCCTGGACCAGGTGGACAAGGTGAACCGCGTCATCAAGACAGGTATCACAGTGTTTGTGCCGGTGCTGCCGTTAACGCAGCCCGCAACCTAAGTGATACTATCCAATGTCCCTCCGTTCATCACCAATGAGTTCCTGAGCAGAGAGCTCTCCAGACATGGGATGGTTGCCCCGATCAGAAAGATCCTGTCTGGCTGCAGGTCTCAGCTGCTGAAACACGTAGTGTCTCACTGGAGACAGCTTTATATGATACTGAACCACCGGGACGAGGAGCTCAACCTCCGCTTCCATGTCAAAGTAGATGATTATGACTACGTGATATTTGCAACCTCATTGGTGATGAAGTGCTTCGGTTGCGGTGAGGAGGGACACACCGTGAAGGCCTGTCCGATGCGCGCTGATCCGGCCCCGCTTGGCCCGGTTGCGGCGGGGGTGGGGGTGGCTGTTGCGGGGGGTGGCTGCCGCCACGGCCTTCCCCTGCCCGAGGTGGCCGCTGCAACGCCATGCGGCTGCTGTGTCCGTGCCGGTCAGAGGGTGATATACACAGTGTGAGGGGGGGTGAGGTACAGCAGGGTGAGGAGGGTGTAGGTGAGGCAGTGGGAAGTGAGGTGGGTGGAGAACAGGTAAAAGAAACAGGTGAGAGGGGTGTGTGTGTTGTAGAGATAAAACAGGTGAGGTCAGTGAAACACAAGAGGGTCAGACAGATGAGCAGGGAAAAGCACAGGCAGGTAAGACAGGGAAGGAAGGTGTTGCATGGAGTGAGCAGGTGGAGGAGGCTGAGATGGAGGAGGCAGCAGCCAAACCAAAGCCTGCTCACAAACAGAAGAAAAACGAGGAGTGCATCCAGTGAGGCTAAAACAAGTAAAGTAGGGGAGGACACAGTGAGGAGATCAGTGCAGACAGATGAAAGTGGGAGTGAGGAGGAGTGTGTGTCGGACAGCAGCGACATACCAGATTTTAAATTGAGCAGCAGCCAGCAGAAAAAAATGTACTCTGCAGAAGAAATAAAGAGTTTTCTACAGCAAACTAAGAACCAGCACGGGGTTAAAGTTGGGGAATATTTCCCTGACTTGTCAGTGTTTTAAACATCGGCCAGACTCCGCATGAGCCAAAGAGAAGAGTCTGGCCTCACTGACCAAGAAGATCTTAGACTGAAAAAACTTAAAGTAAAAAAACAAATGAACAGTGATGATGTCAAAAACTCCAATGTGTGTTTTAATTAACTTATTGGTTTTAAATTTGGTTTTTAACATCTCACTTAATATGGACATTTTTAAAGTGGGAAGTTTAAATGTTAACGGAGCAACAAAAGGGCACTCATTTATGAAACTGCCAGAACGAAACATGTTGATGTCCTGTTTTTACAAGAAACCCACAGTGACACTGAAAATGAGGCAGACTGGAGGAGAGAGTGGGAATTTTTCTCCAGTCTCACTGGAGGTCAAGTATTTTATAGAGTAAAGCTCGTTTTGAACATTTTACCGCTGCTTTTTTCAATGTGTACGCTCCAACAAACGGTGCAGAGAGGAAGCTGTTTTTACAGAAGGTAAATGATGTTTTAAATAGTTGTGTTTCGGAGGATTTTTTATTCTTGGGTGGGGATGTTAATTGTACTGAAAATGCATCTTTAGATCACAACCATGCAGAGCTGCATCCAGCCTCCCAGCGTGCTCTGAGGCAGCTGGTCCACTCTCATGGCCTGGTGGACGTGTGGAGGAGGATGCACGCAGACACCAGACAGTATACATGGTCCCACCTCAGAGAGAACATGATCTCCTCAGCCAGACTTGACCGTTTTTATTGTTTTAAGCATCATTTTAATATTTTTAAAATGTGCAAAATCATACTGCCGGTTTTACAGATCATTCCCTGCTTTTGTGTCATGTTTTTATTAGAGATATTAAGCCAAAAAGTGCATATTGGCATTTTAATTCTGTTTTAACACTTGACAAAAAGTTCAGGGAGGTCCTTATTTATTTCTGGGGTGTTTTCTGGGGTGTTTGTTCCATGATTTTGTAATCTTACTTCCGTTTTAGAGCGGAAGTATGATCACTTGTTAAGCGTCGTCAGCTGGATCATCGTTTACTTGCCAAAAAAAAGTTAACCATGGGTAGCACAGCTTGCTCTGTGAAAGGATGCCACAACAACTGGAGGAAGAGAAAAGAGATTTTAAATCAGGAGTGTTTTGAACATCGTCCTATGACCCGGGCACAATGCTGCGGAGCCCCGTACGATTGGCATCCACCACCGAGGGATGAAGAACAGTTGAGGCTTTGGCTAAAACCCCTAAATTTTAAAACCACACCAAAATGGCCATATGTTTGTTCATTTCACTTTGTTGATGGGAAACCAACAGTCCAACACCCTTTTCCTGAGAAGTTCCTGGGGTACGAGGTAGCCATTAAGAAGCCACGGAGGGTCTTGCAGCGGGAAAGTGAGTCTGCTTTATTTTATTTTTTTTCATGTACCGTTAGCTAGCTTGCTAACACTAGAAACATCTCTTCTTTGTCCTGTCAAGATCAATGCTGCCTAGGCTGCGCAAGTACAATCATAACTTACATATGTAGAATGAAGCAGTCATTTTGGAGTTATCAGTGTATTACTGTGGATACGTTCATAAAGAAGTCAACTGAGTTAATAAGAAAACAATAAGGCTTTCCAAGTTGATGTCCACTAACCTTCAGTCACTGCTGAACTATGCAAAACTACAGTAATATCACTGTATAATATTAACAAATTCAGGTAAAACGATTTAAGGATGCACAAAAGTTTATTAATATGAAGAATAATTGAAGTATATTATTCGCGTGGCATGTAATGGTGCTGCTCGTTTGTCTATTACACAGTGTCAGAACGAGAGCATACCTAATGTGACAATAAGCCACCCCATTGTGCATCAGAACTCAAACATGCAATGTCTATGCAAACCTGCAATATTACAAATTGAATGGGTAAATAAGAGCTGATAATAATATTAATAATTACAACTTTTGGAGAGCGGGCCAATTAGAATTGTCGTGGTATCAGTAGGTTTCAGACCCACTGGCCTGGCAAAAAATGTTGGAACATTAATACAGATGATGATGATGATAACATACAAAACTAATAAGCAAATGATCAATAATACAACTTTAAGCATGTATTTTTTGTACTTTTCTTCATCACAGATGATGTACAGCCAGCCACATCAAGACCTATAAACATGGAAGTGGACGAACCCAAATTAAAAGATGCACAGATCCAGTGGGAAGACTTCACAATGAGCGACCAGTTACAGCCTGATGCCACTGAGGTCCACCACATGTGACAAAGGGACACAGTGTTGCAAGGAACCCCTTAACGAAGGCTTGCTGCGCACAGATGCACTATGTCATCTCCATACTGGCTTACCTCTTTCCACCTTTCACTGGCCCAGAACCTTTTGCCTTTGTACAGTGGCAGCTTTCAGCTCGACCCCATTGATCAGCTTCTGATCATGACACTAATGAAGCTCAAGCTCAACTTGCTCCAGGAATGCCTTGCAGAGAAGTTCAGTGTTTGTCAAAGCAGTGTCAGCAGAATATTAGCGTACTGGATTGACCTAATTGAGAATCACACAAGGAGCTACATCCCATTGCTGCCCAAGTCAACAATAGTGCAATGCCCCAGTGTTTCAAAGAACACTATCCTGGCACAACCTGCATAATTGACTGTTCGGAAATCAGTCTGCAGAAGCCCCGAAACCTCGATTCCAGGGGAGAATCCTACAGCCATCATTATGGGCAGAATACAGTTAAGTTCATGGTTGCCATTGCACCTTGTGGCTTGATAATGTTCATCTCACCAGCATATGGTGGAAGGAGCAGTGACAAGTTCATCACCTCTGACTCAGGGTTCCTGGAGTACCTCCGTCCAGGTGATGAGGTGATGGCCGATCGGGGCTTTATGATCAGAGATGTGCTTAATGAGAGGAGGGTAAAGTTGACCATCCCTGCCTTCACAAAAAGGGGCTTTCAGCTCTCAGAGGACACCACTCACACCAGGAGGATCGCCAATGTGAGAATACACGTGGAGCGAGTGATTTGCAGACTGAAACACTTCAAAATACTGCCAGAGACTGTGCCAGTCAACCTCACTCCAAAGATGGATAAAATACTGAGAATCTGTGCTGCTCTGTGTAACTTACGAGGGGATATCATTCATGAGGAAGCAAAATGAGAGGATGCAGAAAGAGTAATTGAAATGAACACTGCTACTGCTAATATGTTCGCTTTTGAAGTCAGATTAACTTAATATTTATCAATAATTCTCTTCATAAACCTAATTTTGTAATTCCTGTTTTTGTAAAGTGCATATAATTAAATCTAGCTTTTAGTTTTTACACAATAAGTTACTATTTCTCTTTTCACAATAACAAATGAATAAATATTTTGTACATTTCCAACATGTGGGTAAATAAGTCCCAAACCAAAATATGGGTGAAGCTCGGCACCTCTGGTTTAAATCAGGTGACTGCACTGGCCACCTTCTGGCATGATGTGATGTCAGTCTTGTTTGTAATTTTGTTATGCTTACAAGTACTGAATATATGCTTACTGTGACCTTGAATTAACAGTTTGTTGTAACTTAAAAAAAAATAAATGGGAGTCATCACTTCAATTTGCCATTTGATTGTTTTTTTAATGGCACCAGCAACTAATTGTATACAATTACAAATCAAGTAAACAAACAAATCATGCTATTCTCTACAACAGTAAATTCAGTTCATAAACAAATCACACTACTAACACAATTTATTGGAACAAACGTGCAATTCTAATATAAGGAAAGCTTAAAAAAAAGAAGCCAACGTACACCCCCTGCAGTCCACTCCTTTTGTACCTGCATTAAGTGAAGGAAATGGAAAATTAAGAAAAATGGTTCAAAGGGGTTAGGATTGCAACCTTCCTTAAAAACATGGAAAAAGTATATGAGTATATAAGTATATAAGAAGATAGAACTATCTATATATCTCTATATATATAGATCTCTCTCTCTCTCTCTCTCTCTCTCTCTCATATATATATATATATATATATATAGAGAGAGAGAGAGAGAGAGAGAGAGACACACAAATTGTAAACACGTGTTTTTATATATAAACGCGTTTACAATTTGTCTCTACATATGAAAAACAAGTGATAACACATATCACAACACATTAGTTTTACACAACTGCCCATTTAACAATACTGGTGGTCTTCTTTGTCTTGTTTGCACCAGACCAGCGATGCCATGGTTCCTTACATCATCAGAATGGCCTTCCTGGGTTTAGTCACACAACTGCTTATACCTTTTGCTGAGTGTTAGTCTGCCTGCCTGGACCTCATCCACAATATGTGGAAGCATGTGTTTGAAATAGAATGATTTCAGCCTTGAAACCCTTTCTGAACAAAACTTCTCATCATAGGGCACATCTATGAGAAGTTGTTGAGAGGGAGCCCAGATCAAAAGCTTGCACGCTCTCAAGCCAGTGCAGAACATGCCAAGCTGTACCTGCAAGAAGTAGCCCCGTGGCCCATGTGGTAATAGCTTTGGTGACCCATTCACCATCTTCACATCAGAACCCCTGCTTGTGAAGAGGTCCTCCAGGCAGCCGCTTCTTCCCAGCAGAGGACACTTAATCTCCAACAACTCATTTGAATGTAGTACTCCATCAGGGCTTGCAGATAACCAGGGCTCTTGAACACTGACAACAGTGCCTTTGTGCTGTATGGAGTATCCACAGCCCTCTAACCACTGGCACGCCACAGCCTCGCTCTCCTTTCCATGGAGTGTGGCTGCATTACCATGGAACCTGGGGTAAAGGTGTTCAGAAAGGAACTTCGTGGGGTTGGCTCTGACTGGGACCTTGTTAGCGGAGCTAGCAGTGATTCTGATTTTCCTGGAATCATGCCAAAGATGAGAAGCACTCTGCTCCTTGGTGACCTGTTCTAGAGCTGCAGACTTGCTCTGATCAAGTGCCACAAAGGCACCATAAAACAAGTTGCATTTTGGGCAGCTGTTTGTGCCATCATGTTCTCCATGTAGCTGGGGTGCTACCTGGGATGGTTGTTCAGCAGGTACAGCGTATGCACATCTATAAAGAAGGCTTCCCACTGGAAGCTTGACGTGACTGAGGCTCTCTTTCAGCTGCTCTTGGGATTTGTATTTAGGGGTGGGAGGTAAATGGGAAACTTCAGTTACCTTTGGTGGCTGGTACACATGGGTGGCCTTGTGGTGTTCGAAGTTGATGTCCCTGAGCCGCTTGGGGGTGAGGTTCCTTTGAGTGCCTGCATTCCAGCGCCGCTGCTCATCAGTACAGGCTATACCTGTAAGCCCACTGGACACACTGCATTTTGAACCTATCAAACAGAGAGCTTTAGATAAAATTCTAAAAAAGAAACATTAAAAATAATAATAAATTATATCAAGAACCATCAATTTGGCTTGGCAATAGACAGACAGGTTAGTTGAATTCAGTCTCCAGCTGAACTAAAATTTTAATTTAGGCTATATGATTTAGGCAACAGAAGGAACATAATTGGTAGCATACATTTATATGCACACCTGGCAATAAGGTGGTGTAATAACATGATTTTGAATTATTTAAAATTTCAGTGGAAAAACAGGTGCTTCGGTTTGAGCATTGGCCTGCAGTGACAACTATTTATAAATTTCAACTCTGGTCCCTCATCGATTAACTGGAGTCACTGCCCAGTGCAAAAGTATTTTTTTGCCAGGTGTGTTTCCGTATCCTAACACCTTAACAAATCATACACTTACCTTTATTTGGTGACAGGCGATAAACTCATAAGCAAATCTCAACAATGTATAATTGGCAGCTTATACTCAATTATAGGTTGGTTAATAAGTATGCACGTTGATTAGAGATATTGTGTACTTACCTTTATAATATATACTTACCTTCCCCAGCACGAGATTAGACTAGATGGAATTACTTAGTTTTTCCATTTTCCCCACTGCATCAGCTCTGTTGATTTGCAAATGCGTATAACATAAATGTAAATATTCAAATAAATGGACACTGTGTTTTTATGAAAGCACTTAAATGACATTTGTTTTCAGTTTGTGTGATGTTCAAAGCTGTATTAAAGACAAAATGTGGATTTTGCTGCAAATGAGTGCTACATTGTAATCTCACAACTTTGAGCTTCATTTGGAAAATCTAGTGAAACTGACTCAACTATGAGATAAGCTTCCAGTGAACTGCTGCTGTGGCTGCAATACCTGATGAAGCTTTTCGTTTGGGGCTCGGAGCGAGCGAATGTAGGGCTTTTTAAACTGGATGATGTTGTATACTGCACCTGCGCAACTGAACTGAGAGAGAAGCTTTTGAAAGCTCAAACCAGGCAATAACAACAGGCTAGATGTAAACTGTATGGTGGAAAGAGACCTACAGTGATGAGTCTCACATTGCAAGAGGTAATTTTACTGCATAAAAATGTGCGTTAATATCGTTTAATGTAACATTAGCTTTAACGTAGCTTAATGTGATGACTAGCTAATTGTACAGGTGTCTGACAGTCATGTAAGGTTTTCCACTCTAGCTAGCTAAGTTATTTCTGGCCATTTTTGCACGTCGTCCTCCCAGTCACTGATGGCTGATGGATGTGGTACCGTAAAGCCATCCAATCGCCGCAGTACAGCTGATAAATGTTCCCAACTTTATTCACTCATTGTTGTCAACACCATTAGCTAGCAAACTATGCTAGCGCGGAACCGGAAGAACAAATACAATTGCGTTCGAACCGGAAGTGAAAAAATGGGCGGGGCAGCATAAGGTGAATAGAGGACCGGGAGAGTGATATAGTGGAACTAGAGAAAATGAGTCCACAGGAGATCGAGGATATATTGAAGTCCTCAAAGTAAAAAAAATGGCTTTAGCCAACCTGCTAGAAGGCAAAGTACAGGGTGCACTGGTCAGGTCCCGGTTTCAGAACATCACAGAGATGCTGCATTTTTGAAAAGAAAAATGGACAGAAGAAGGTAATCCACTCCGTGCTTTCAGACACAGGGCAAGAACTCATGGAACCAAGCCAGATCAGAAGGCGAGCCGTCAAGTTTTATTCCTTTCTCTACTCCTTGGAGTACGAGGAGCAGGCCACACTGCAAGAGGAGTTCTGCAGTGAACTACCTCAGGTCTCTGCGGAGACCAACTCCCGGCTCGAGGAGCCGCTGCAGATGCAGGAGCTTCAGGCCGCCCTGCAAAGCATGCAGGGACGGAGGGCTCCTGGTATCGACGGCCTAACGGTGGAGTTCTTTAAAGCCTTCTGGGACATTTTATCTACAGATATTTTAGATGTTTTTATGAAAGTCTGGCCTCTGGTTCCATGCCGATGTCCTGCCGCAGAGTGGTCCTCACGCTTCTGCCCAAGAAGGGAAACCTGCAGGACATCAAAAACTGGCGCCCTGTGTCTTTGCTGTGTGTGGATTACAAGCTTCTGTCCAAGGCCTTGGCCAACAGGCTGAGGGGGGCTATGGAGCAGGTCATCCACCGGGACCAGACTTACTGTGTGCCCGGCAGGTCCATGGTAGACAATGTCTACCTGATTCGAGATGTTTTGGAGGTCTCCAGCTCATTGGGTATAGACACTGGTCTGATTTCTCTAGATCAAGAAAAGGCTTTTGACCACGTTGAAC
>VMKM01003056.1:0-47864 GCA_008360985.2 Macquaria ambigua
TGTACTCAGTAAAGTGTAGTGTTGAGTATTACAGCAGTAAATGTTCTATCTGATCTCATCAGATGATTCTTCCTCATCATTCATGGAAAAGCAGGATTTTACTGTTGGAGCTCATTTTCAACTAGTTTGTATCTAATGATTCATTCTGGATTCATCTGCTGATTCTTTTCTCCATTAATCCATTGATTGATTGATTGATTGATTATAAAAATTCAGAAAACAGTTAGCCAGAATTGTTCTCTCTCCTGTGTTAGTTTATTTTTATACAAAATGTTTCAGCAGGTGTAAATAATGTTTTTTTACAGGATATTTTTGTGTTTGTTGCTGTAATACTCATTTCGGCCACAAGAGGCTGAAGTGCACCACTACCCCATGTTCTAAATAGGACTAAGAGTATTCGTGTTTTCTTCCAGGTGAGTTTTAATTTGCACTGATTAAAATACATTTCTAGCCAAAAGAAAGACAAACTCATATGTGGCGCACTTCAGCCTCTTGTGGCCAAAATGAGTATTACAACAGCAAACACTGAGAAATGATCCTGAAAAAAATCTTTTTCACCTGCCAACACTTTTTTTTTTACCTGTTCTTAAGTCATAAAGACAGAAGAGAAAACAATTTAGATCAGACTTAGAAAACAGATCACTAGAATTGATTTTTGTCTTACTTGCCTCTCAGGGCTTCTGTACACTTCACTGTTACATTCCCTATAATGGAGGAAATCAAAGCTGGTTGGACTACAACAAAACACCCTCACCACAGGCTCTATTTAGTAGCTGTTCTGGAGCTTTCAATCATATTATAATCTTCATTCTTATAGCTATTTCTTAACAAGGTTACAAAGTGCTGCGGAATTACATTAAACATTAAGACAACAATCAAAAGTATTAGTAGAACACCAGATGATACAAATCCCACTGTAAGAATACATAAAATGCTGATGAAAGTCATGTGATGCATTTGAAAGCTCCAGAACAGCTACTAAATGGACCATAGGTGTTTTTCCAAGGTCAAGAATGAACTTTGAATTCTCTTTCTTGCTGAGTTGAATTATTAAATACAAGATACAGAATACAGCACAACAGCTCTGAGAGAAGTTTTTCTTTTATTTCTGATTAAGTACAGAATTTATCAAAACAAAGTCATCAATGCTCAGTGTCATTCACAATAAAAACATAGAAACAAAAAGTCTAGAAACCAACTTGAAGTACACAGATTAAGGCATCAACATCTCCTTTGCCAGTTTCTCCTTCAATGAAGCTCAAAGAGAGTGATACAAAAATAAATTCAAAAACAGAATTCAAGTTTTCCTATAGAAAGGTCTCCGTACGAAAAGTAAACTATTACGAGAATATAAACAGGAATCGAGACCAACGACCAATCACGGTACAGTAAAACCACAAATACAAAACATACAGATCCAATACAGCAAAGGTTAAGATCGTAATGGTTAGAGAGAGACCCCGTCCAGAAAATACCCATGGATAGTTCCCTATTTGTGTTTCCTCGAGGAAAGCTGCTGCTGCGACGGGACATCGTGGTATTTAACAGAGAGTCGTAGCAAAGGAAGTCTCTGTTTTCCTGACACAAAATGCAACACGAGAGCAGTTTTGACGGGTTGATTCTGGACTTGGGGAGAAACGTCATGCCGTCACACATTCCATCCAAATATTATACAAAATGTGGCAATTCAAAATATCGAGCATTTCATGAAAATATCTTTCATGCGGTTGGGATACAGGGGTCTGATGTGGCCCCTTGGGTCATCTATTGGTCCCCAAGTAGCCAGCTATGATGCAAATGGGTATTAATTTATCACACAATGCTCACAAATTGTCTCTTAAACTCACAATAGTCGTATCCAGATTGTTAGCTGCTCTGCTTTGCTTCCCAAGGCCACAATACAAAACACCCCTGAAAGGAACAGCTCGGCATTTTGGGAAATATTAGCTTTCTTAGCGAGAGTTAGATGAGAAGATCTTTGGTGTCCATCTTTTCATATAACTCTTGTCAGGAAAACAAATGACCATGTGTCCCACAAAGTTGAACTATACCTTTAAATCTCCACAGACGAGCTTTTTATTTACATTTTTCTGCACGAGCTGCCCCCCCCCCCCTTCATCACGGTGGTGTCAAAACAGCACAGACCAAGACCACGAGGCACAAGAAAAACATGTCTCGGACGTGATAACTTGAGGTAATAATTAATAACACAAACGAGGGGTATTTGAAACTTCAGCATCGGATCTTCTGTTGTTTTTCACTAGCACGAGAACACAAGCCTCACTTCACACCAAGACGAAAGAGCGGACTTTGCGAGACTTGAACACTGTGCGCTCTCCTGTCGTGCAGGCAGTTGGTAGCTTTTGCAATGGCACATTTGTGGTATTGTCTCCCACTGCTTGTCTACTCTAAATGCTTCTTGTGCTGGCATATTATAGCATCGCTTAGAGTGCTACTCTGGACAGCTAACAGTCACTGCAAAGTTGAAGTGATACACCAGACAGGAAGTTGTTTAGTATCCTCGTTAGAGTACGATGTTGAGTCTAAAGCTCCATTCGGACTGAAGTTATTTCTCCCGGGGAGGTGGTGGTGGTGGTGATGGTGGGGGGTTAACATCACGTGTGCTGGTCAGTGATTTTAATCTCGTCTGGAGAGCGTGTATGTGGGTGATTTGAGTTTGAGTTTTTTTCCGTGGGAAGAGCTGCTTTCCTTTTTCCATTTGATGCTAAATGTTTTTTGCTAATCTGATAGATGGAAACATGCTAACACCAACATATAGGCCTATTCCTCTTGATATATTTATATCAGGAGAGCAAGACCCCGTAAAAAAGCTCATCAAATCTCGTTCAAGCTCTGTATATTTTAGCCTGTATTTGTTTACATTTTGGGAAATGTGCACCATTAAAAGTATGCTGAATTAAATATTAGCACTTCCTGTTTGCAGTGTACTCGTGGATGTACAGACAGCTATCACCGGACTACTGTGATACTGAAGAAAACTTAAAAACGTGATGATTCTCAGGCAAGTTCTGAAGCGTTTTTTTTTCTCTGATTTCTAAGCGGATTTATGGATGTTTATTCATGATGGACATCAATAAATAACAATATCTTCAGGAAGTGTAAATCACACTGAATCTAAGAACATGTGTTTTATGTATGTGCGTTACGGTTTGACTGAGTTATGACTCTGAGAAGAAGTGCGATTTTTGACTCAAATATACCTCACGCAGTATCTTATATTCAGCTCTCTGGTGCCCCCCTGAGGAGGCTTTTGTCTTTCTCTTTTGTCTTTGTCCTGCTGAATGTCCATGTCTATAAAGCCGCATTTCCACCAACCAGTCCAGTTCGTTACACATTAGAACGGTTATTTTTGCGTTTCCATTGGCAGAAGTTGGTCTGTTGAGGTACCTGGCACTCTGACCCGGGACTTAAAAAGTGGAGCTAGAAACACTGCAGTCCGTTGATTGGTCAACAGAATCGTCACTTTTTGCGCGACAAAGGACTCGATGCACAATTCGGCAGCCTTTTCTCAAACAAAGCTTTTGTCCTTGTAACAAAACAGCCGAATACCAAGAAGAAAGAACACGAAACATTCGATGTCCTCCGTTGTCTCGCGTTAGATATGATGTGACGCTACTTACGTGGTTGACGCGACTTTTAACGTTGGGTAACAACCCCGCCTACATTTAAGAGTACTGTCTGCGGTGGAAACACAAAACAGATCCAGGGTTTAGGTACATGTAGGTACGGGTTTCAAGTTTACTATGCAGAAAGTGTTTGGTGGAAACGCAGCTTTACACACGACATCCTGTAATTCCACGCTGGTTAAAATGTGTGTGCTGTGATGTTAACCCCGTCCAAATGGGCTTCAGTCTGTAGTCTACTGGATGAGTTTCAGATCATCACACACAAGATATCCAATAAAAACTGATCACTTGAAATACATTGGACTTATTCAACACTCATTTGCAAACAGAAATCCTATTATACGGTACACTGCATGTTGCTATTCACAGACTGGTCACAGATAATAGTTGTGTACAGATTGTGACAACACTGTAATACTGTAATCAACAGGCTACATAACTGTGCTGGTTTAGACCCGGGCTACAACTAGTGTGTGAGTTGTTCAGAGCACTTAATGACACTTGCTGAATGTAGAAAAAGTAAGTCGAGGGAAGACCTGCAAAGACTTAAACCGCTGAGTGAGACTCTTCAGTCTGAGGGCTGAAATCACAGGTTTAACCTCAGTTTGGACTAAAAAAAAGACAGTATGGCCCGTGTGTGGTCAGGGCCAAGGGTGGTGATTTCGGGGGCCCCACACGAAATCAAGCACGGGGCCCCTTGAATCCCAAACCCTGATCTCTAGGCTGGCTGATAAGAACACTGCAGATAATCTCTCATGGATTTACTGGTGGCCAGTGGCAATACTGTTAGCAGTTATCTCCATTTTAACCAGTTATTTGGTCGATTGTTGGGTCCTAAAATCTTATTTTTAAGTTCTGGCAGTTCAGAAAGTCTTAATAGACAAATGCATCTGATCATTAAACCTGGACTGTGAAAGATCCCGCACACTGTCGATCACTTGTGCTCACTTTATTAATCGTGTTTCGGTCCTCAGACATTTTCAAATTCATTTTACCTGATGAGCAATGAAGTCAGAGGTTCTTTAAAAAAACTAATATAAATGTTATTTTCTTCTTTTATATAAATTATATCATCCATCTAATAAATTCTGATTAAACTGGTTATCATTAGTGTTAGTATACCAAAAGAATATATATAATAACATATAATGCACCCAATAATCACCTCTTTCATATTCTTTCTTTGATAAATATAATTATGGTAAACTTTAAACTTAATAATGTTTTATGTTTACTACAAAGAGCTCTGTCTGTTACTGCTTTTTCTTTGATTGATGATCAGTTCTAGAGACTTTTTAGGATAATTATCTGTCAATAAAAACATTTTAATAATTTATTTTAACCCAAAAACGCAGAGGAGTTAGTGGACTTTTTTTGAACACTGATTCTGTTAAGAGTTTTCCAAAAACGCTTTAACTTCTGTACTTTTCTGCAGGTGCAGAGGCGATAAAACATCAGGATCAAGTCACGTGGAATGGTCTGAAGTTTGATTAAAAAGTGGACTTTAGACGTGGTTTTCAATAAGCAAACATCTTCTAAACCAGTGGCTCCCAACCTTTTTGGCTCGTGACCCTTTAAAGCCAATTGTGATTTAGACCGGGGGACGATGCAGTGATGTGGTACGTGTCTCAGACTGCCAGCCCAAATCTTTCTTTTGGCAGATCCAGATTGATTTTAGAACGTCTGGACAGCAAAAAAACAAAAACAAAAAAAACACATGAAATGCAATTTTGGAGGTGGTTTGAAATGCGATTTCAATCAGATTTCTACTGCTGCGTCTCAGTCCGGACGCTCAAATCAGATTTCAAAGTGTTTTTTGCGTCACTTGCAACGCGACACACAACAACGTTAAATCCAGAGTGACGGAGGTGCATCAGAGCGGCTGAATACCAGCCTCTGGAGGAGTCAGGGCACACAAATCAAACAACAGTGTGGCCCGTCTGTCTTAAAGATCTTAAAGATAAAAATCTGATTTGCCTGCAGTCTGAACAAAGCCTTAGACCCCTGTGATGCCCACTTTTATCTGAACAGTTTTTAGAGGCCTGAAGAGGAAAAACTCTTCAGTATTTCACATGAAAAAAAAGCAAAGATTAAAAAATGTCATAATCACAATTAATAAACGTAATTTAAAGTAGCAGAAATATGTTTTTTCTCCTTTCCTTTCTCTTCCATTATCTCACGACCATTCAGTTTGTCTCGTGACCCCTTGGGGGGTTCCGGCCCCTTAGGTTGGGAACCACTTTTCCAAAGAGATGAAAACCAAAGCTCTCTGGCTTCTAAATGTGACTTTTTATTTTCTACGTTATTGTACGTTATTGTTTTGTAAATCCGTCCTGGAAGTTTTTCCACGTTGAAGTACTTTTTTTTGGTTTTAAACTCTGGTGTGAGCGTGCCTGGAGGACAGCGGGTGTCGTACCCTGTACAGATTGTAAAGACCCTTTGAGGCAGATTTGTGATCAATAATACTGACTAGACTAGACTATGTGAAAGGATCCGGGCTCCACTGGAAGAGTTTTACCACCCAGTGCTCATGTTGTTTCAGAGGCTCAAAGACTTCACACACAAATAAACACCAACATAAAATAAATAATAGATAAATAAGTTAAAATGTGTGAATTGAGTCTGAACGTACTGATATCAGCTGTGAGCCCACAGGTTGCTCCCAGTGTAACCAGACTCGCTGCTACCTCAGGCTGTGTGTGTGTGTGTGTGTGTGTGTGTGTTTTCAGCTCTGCGGTGACGTCTTTCGGCTCTCTCTCAGGATGCCGTCCAGCCCGTTCAGCTGGCGGAGGAAGCCTCGGTTGGGGGTGACGCCCCGGTGGTCCTTCACCGTCTTGATGGCTTCCACCAGCGTCAGGTTCTGTCGGATCATCAGGTAGGCCAGAACCAGGGTGGCCGAGCGGCTCACGCCCACCGTGCAGTGGACCAGCACCTTACCTGCGCACACACACACACACACACACACACACACACACACACTATGAACTGAAATCTGCTCTGTTTCGGATGTTTTTCACGTGTTTATACATTTTCTACATTTTATTTTTTTATTTTACGATTGCTTCGGCTCAGTTTTAACGTGCAAAACTCTTAATGCTTAAAGAAAAAAAACAACTTCCTAAATTCTTACCTTTAGACACAAAATGTTGTCTGGAGTATGGAGTCATAAGAGTGCCATAAAAAAGAATAAATCTATAAAAGAATAAGAAAATAAATGTATATATTCTGTATATATTTATTTATATATTTTTTAAAACATTTATTTTATTTTTATATGTCATTTATTTATTTTTTCCTTATTCTTTTCCCCTATTGCTCTTGCTTTTCCTTGACATTATATACAAATAAATAAATTAAAAATATATAAATAAAAATATACACATATAAATGAACAAATAAATTAAAATGCTTATAATTATTCTTTTATATTTTTCTGTTTGTCTTTATATTTCCACATATATTTTCTTATTCTTTTACAGATTTATTATATACATTTTTATGGCACTCCTGTGACTCCATAGTTCTTACATACAAAGTGCAAAACACTAAATCACATCAGAATGCAGACAGCTGATATTAGCAAACGTTTCAATGCTTATTACCAAACTGAAATGCATTTTTTTATAAATGATTACAGTCAAAATGTTGCAGTGTATTCAGTGTCACTGTAACTTACTGTGTTTTAGATTATTGTATTAAACTTACAGGTGATGTAAATATCTGAGGTTTGATGTCTTTGTGGTCGATACAGAAACAGTAAACTGATGCAGTGAAGAACAATCATCACTTTGTAAAGTCAGACTCTAGACTTCCTCGTTGTTTGAGGATTATATTGACACACACACACACACACACACACATTCACACACTAACCTCCACTTGTGAGCGCTTTGTGGATGAACTCGGCTGCAGGATAGAAGTTGACGCTCATGTCGAAGGTGGGGGAGTCGTGAGCCTCGATGCCGTGGTAGGTGATGTTCATCCCGGCGTAATGCTCGGCTCCGCCGCGCCACTTGCTCTGGGCGCAGTTCAGGATGTGTGTGATGCCAAGTTTGGCCAGCTCACGCCGGTCTGATGCGATGTCTCTGCAGAGAGGAGACGTTTAACAGCCCAGTATGAGACGATTATCACGTCTGTCAGGATGATGAATATGTCGGAGTGAAAGTGACATAAACAAAGGCAGCAACACGCAGATGTTCACTTCATGTTCCAGCTGATTTAGTGGCTTTTTAAATGAATGGTGGAAGAACAACTTAGATCATTTATTTAAAGGTTCTATATACAATATTCACTGCCACTAGATGTCGCACTAGCACCAGCATCTCAAACCAAAACAAATCAGCACGTTGGCCACACCTGTCCCTAACCAGAAACAGCCGTTATCTCGCTCACCTCAAAGCCACCAGACTCCATTGTCAAAAACACTAATTTTAACTCGCAGATCATAGAACACACTTAAAACTCAACAGAAACTAAATAAAACTCACCAAAACTGCCTATAAATAAATAGTAATAGTAAATATTCAACTATAGTGGAAAAAAACAGTACAACACTGTAAAAATACTCCATTATAGTATATTTAAAACATGTCTGGATGAGATCTTTAACCAATCACATTAACTGATAACTGATCATTTCTTAATGAATCCAAAATATAAGTTGCATTAATTCAAGCATTAAATTATCATGAGTCATGCATTAGTAGCTTAATAACACCCTTATTATCAGTGGTGGAACGTAACTAAGTACTTTTACTCAAGTGCTGTACATAAGCATAATTTTGAGGTACTTGTACTTGGTTATTGTAATTTTTGCCACCTTATACTTCACCACATCTCAGAGGCAAATATTGCCCTTTTTTACTGAAAGCTTAAAAAACGAATTACTTTTTACAGATTAGTTTATTGTTGTATTTATGTGTTTACTTGATATGAGGGACAGAGCACGTTAATGAACATCAGTATAAAATACAAAATGTAAACATGACGAAGTTAGCAAGAATGCTAATTTACATCCACAGTCCTTATAGGCAGGTAACATTACAGGTGACGATATACAAATATACAAGTAGAAAAAGACAAAATACAACAATACAAGATAACTAATATTCAACAACAACCAACTGATAAATGATGATGTATTATTACAGTTTATAAAGTAGTTAAAATGAACCAGCTGCATCATTAGTGATGATTAATGCGTCAATCATCCAATAATATAATATTTATTATTCTGCATGATGAGTACTTTTACTTTTGGGACTTTTAAGTAAATTTTGAATCAAACAATTTGAATGCAGGACTTTTATACTTGTACCAGAGTATTTGTACACTAAACTACCTGAGTACTTCTTCCACCTGCTTATTAAAAACATTATAAACTCACTGATCTCCGATATAGAGCCGTGGCCACACTTCGTCTGCGTGGTTGCAGGCGGTCTTGCCGGTGTAGAGGAGCCTCTCCAGCTCGGAGACGGTCAGGTTTGGGGAGACGCGCTCGGAGTCCTTTCGGTTCGGGGACCTGGAGCTGCTCCGGGACCGAGAGAACCGGGACATGAACGCCATTTAATCTGAAGAAAAAAAAAACAACACATAGAAGAAAACGACCGATTCACCTCTTAAAATATTAAATCAGTGAACAATAACAAAACACAGGCTCCACAAACACAGAACAGAATAACAGG
Source organism: Macquaria ambigua (assembly GCA_008360985.2). NCBI lineage: Eukaryota > Metazoa > Chordata > Actinopteri > Centrarchiformes > Percichthyidae > Macquaria > Macquaria ambigua. The sequence continues at coordinate 9,332 of VMKM01003056.1, forward strand.
CGCGTCCCGCCTCCATCGTCTTAGATTATATAACAAACATTCAGGCTACCTGTGGCTTTATTCTGGTGAATCCTCAGCTGGCTGCTGACTGAGGCTACACTCCTCTAAAATGTGAAATAAAAACATGCAGGCCCGGTATTTTCCCCCGCGAAACGTGCAGGTATGTTTGATCTACCTGTGTGTGGTTTTATCCCGCGTCTCAGTGCTGCTGCAGGGCGAGCTGCTCCGCCGCCATGTTGCCTCATTTATCTGCTGTGGGAGGATGGATGGGACGATGATGATGATGATGATGATGAGGAGGAGCATCCACCAGACATCTTCAGCAGCAGCTTCACCATCTTCTCCACAAGTCCTCTACAAACATGGCTTCCGGTTTTCAGCGACCCTGTGTTTACTGCTGTGTTTCAGCCTTTATATTTAATTCTTAATGAGGGTCTTCATGATGTTTTCAGGCCTTCTGTCGCCATCCAGCGGCCAAATGAGGGAACTTCATCAAAGAAACTCATCAGGGAGAAAACTGGATCTCACTAGAAGGTCCGTCAGCAGCTAAGAAGTACTTTTACTCAAGTACAGTTTTGAGGTACTTGTACACCACTTGGGTATTCCCATGTTATGCTACTTTATACTTCTACTCCACATCTCAGAGGGAATGTACTTTTTACTGCATCTTTAGTTACTTTATTATTAATAAAAAATATAAATCCACTAATAAATGATGATGTATTTTTATAGGATAAGATATCCAGCAGTATATAAAGTAGGTACTTGTACTTTATGCCACTTAATACTTTTACTCCACTACATTTATTTGATGTTTAGTTTAGTTACTTTTTACAGATTCAGATTAATACAAGATATAGCTAATATTCAACAACAATCAACTCATAAATGATGATGTATTATTTTAGATTAAGCTACCAGCAGTATATAAAGTCATATAAATGAGCTACACATTTACCAGCTGCAACATTAAAGTGATGATATAATATGTATATTTTTCTGAAATTAGTCATTTTGCATAATGAGTACTTTTACTTGTGGTACTTTTAAGTATATTTTAATGCCAATACTAATACTGTACTTTTATTTAAGTAAGATTTTAAATGCAGAACTTTACTTGTAATGGAATATTTTTACACTGTGGTATTTCTATTTTAAGCTACTTTATACTACTGCATTTTAGAGGGACATGTTGTACTTTTACTGCACTACATTTATTTGACAGCTTTAGTAGTTTGTAAATTAAAGGCTCTGTGCACCCACACAGGTGTTTTACTCTGGCTGATCAGACCTCCAGTCAGGTGTCACTTGCAGGGAAATTTATGGACTAACAGCAGGGTTCATACAGCTTTTTAAGAGTAAAATCCAAGCACTTTCAAGGTACCTAAATCAAAACTTTCCAACACATGCAGGATGTTTCACCAGACATTTCCTTGATGACTTGATGATCTTTGGGTTTTCTACAGGAAGTAAAGAGAGTGAGGGAACATCAGCTGTTTGCACAGTCTGGTGGTTTATCTCTTCTCATCCATCTTCATTCCTGGTGATGATTATTGTCTTCAGACAGTCACGTACGGTCGCGTGCTAACTGATTGGTTTCTGGGTTCTGATGTTATCAGTGGCGAGCAGCGAGGTGGCCGAGAGCCCCGCGGCCCCGCTGTCTTTCCCCGGCTCAGCGAACGGGAACACTTCCCTGGTGAGTCGCGTCAGGAGGCACGGCATCTCTTTCTTCCCTGTCAGCCCGCGACCTTTGGCCTGGAAGGTGTAGGCCACGCTGTGGGAGAGGCGGGTCATGAGGTGGGTCAGCTCCAGGCTGCGGTTCCCTTTCTCCTCCAGTAAAGTGCAGAAGGTCTGGAGGAAGACGGATCCCAGCGGGTTCATGAAGGCTGCGTAACCCGAGGAGAGGACGTCAAACATTCAACATTAAAACATTTAAATATACCTGTGGCAACTATTGGACTTTTTAAATTACTTATCTGTAGTATATTTTTGGCAGTGTTGGTCCTGCATTTAAAATCACTTCTTAAAACTTGCTTTTATTTGATCGTCTTTATTTTTCTTTTATTGTTTTTATTTGTATTTATTTATTCATTTTGTCTTTTGTTTTTGCCCTAATGTTTGTCTGTTAAAGCACTTGGTAAACTCTGTTTTTAAAGCTGCTATAAAAATAAAGTTATCATTATTATTTCAAATTGTACTTAAGTAAAAGTACAAAAGTATTAGCATCAAAATGTACTAAAAGTACCAAAAGTAAAAGTACTCATTATGCAGAACAGTCCATTTCTCATCTATAATAATACTTTATTGATTATATTTTGTATTATTAATCTGAGTTAGTTATCAAATAAATAGTGAAGTAAAAAGTTCAATATTTCCTTCTGAATTGTTGTGGAGTCGAAGAATAAAGCAACAGAAAATGGAAACACTAGTAAAGTACAAGTACCTCACAAGTGTACTTAAGCACAGTACTTGAGTAAATGTACTTTGTTACTTTAAAGTAAGTGCTAACATGTTCCTGGCTTGCTAGCATGTTAGCTGTTAGGACTAGTTAGCTGGAAAGTTAAGAGACATCACTGTGTCACCAAGCGTCCAGAACCATAAGTTTCAACTTTCTTTATTTTGTTGTTGGACGTTGGTTGATGGTTGATGATGAAACTCAGTGAGTATATGTGTCTCTACCTGGTGGATGGTCTGGGGTTTTTACCTGGTGCCGTGGCGAACATCACAGCTGTGTCTACAGGAACAGAGAGGTGCTGTGAAAAGCTGAACTCTGTGGCGTCACCAGCTGAATCCACCTCCACACCGTCATCCAGACCGCTTCCCCGACACGCCCTCCTCCCCGTGAGACGACAGGACGGCCAGAAAACAATCCTTCACCGGCCGCCGGCTCTCTGCAGCACAAACACATGATCAGTCAGTTACACGCCTCACTCGGTCTTTATTAGTCACAACGCAGAAAGACAAAGAAATGTGAAATGGTATGCGTGGTACGGTACATCAGGCATGCACGCACTGACTTGACATCCATTAAAGTCTGCATGGAACACATGAACCCTCAGGCGCTCTGTGTCATGACTCTTGTCTTTGTTTTACCACTTAAACACAGTTAATATTAAGATTAAATGAGACTTCTTTCCTCCCTGTAGTCCTGTTTTATTAGCACGTTTTCTAACAAACATAAATGCCTCCATCACAACTTGATTACGTGACCAATAACCTTATATCTATTAGTGATAAGCAGCTATAAAACTCTGCATGAACTGTCAGTCTGTTTGATATGTGGGCGTCTGTCCTGATGCTAAATACATAGAAGCAAATACACAATTTGTCTTATTATATAAAGATAAAGAATATAAAGATAAGCAATGTCAGTAAATGCAAAAAAGGCCACAAAAAGTACTTAAAAAGTGTGTTGTGGACTAATAATCTAAATGGGTATATATATATATAACTATTTAGACATTCAACAGCTCAATCAGAGCCGACACAATAAATACAGACAGGTGACGGATTAAACTAACATCCTGGGTCAAGGTTTACTGACACACTTACGTTGGTTTTACTTTTGTTTCACCTGTGGGTACATCATTCTGGTAATCAAAAGAAGGTTCTAGGGGTCTTTTAACAGGTTCTAGGGGTTGTCTAGGAGGTTTAAGTAGTCATTGGGGGGGTCTTCTGGGTCATTTAGGAGGTTCTACAGTACTTAAGAAATTTTGATGGCCATTGAGGAGGTTCTAGGGGTCCTTTAAAAGGTTGCTGTGGTCACTGAGGAGGTTCTAGGGGTCGTTTAGGATAATCTATTGGTTGTTAAGGAGGTTCTAGTGGTCAGTGAGAAGGTCCTAGAGTTCCTTTAGGATGTTGTAGGAGTCGTTTAGTAGGTTTTAGTGGTTACCAATGAGGTTCTAGGATATTCTAGGAGTTTTGATGGCCATTGAGGAGGTTTAGGTTTTAGTAGGCAATGATAATGTTCTAGAGGTGCTATTGATTATTGAGGAGGTTCTAGTGGGCTGTCAGGGGATTTATAGGTGGTTGAACACCTATAGGAGTTTTTTTCGCGACATGTTAGACAGCAGTAGAGTTCAACACACTTTGAGAATCAAGGAGCACTGAAGATGTTCTGGAGGCTCGTGGTGGAACAAGACCTTACTAACACACTTTACATGTTTTTTCCTTTAATTTGTCACCCACCTGTATCTTTAATAATCCCGTGCATATTCCCATATGAACAGAAACTGAATGACAGAGTGTGTGTTGCGAGGTACCTTCCAGGAACAGCTCGTAGATTTCGTCGCTGCTGAGGTCGGTGTGGATGTCCACCTTGAAGCCCAGTTTGCTGAGGGTCCGGTGGAGTCTCTTGGCGTCCTTCTCGGCTCCAGGCCTCCTCCCCAGACTCACCCCGGGGTCAAACTCTGCCACAGACACCAACACTGCCCTGTTACACTCCCCCCTGTGATCCATCAGTCCTCTCCACTGCAGCATAGCTCCAAAGACTTCTGACTCTGCTGTTTGTATCTGTGGAAGATCTGCTGCATGTGTCTGTCTGTGCATTACAGTCCGGTTCAAACTACTCCCTGCACAGCTATAAAGTTGCAGCCATACCTTTAGTCACACCTGTCCGCCCACATATGGACATTCCTCTCCAGGCTGTTACAGGAGGAAGCATTGTGAGAGTTTATGTCACAGGATGTTGCATAACGTTTTTTGTCATGTGCTGGGAAACAACAGTGTGCAATCCCTCTGCATGTCTTCCTCAGGTGGGTTTTCCGCAGGTGTTTGCTTTTTCAGATGAGTCAACGCTCGTCTGCTGAGAATTAAAGGAGTTTTCAGACTCACGGCCAGCTTCAGGAAGGCATAATTAAACAAACAAAACATTTTTTTAATATCCATCACTTCAAACTTGAGATCTGCAGTTTCATTTTCATTCAGCTGTATTTATCCTCCACCCTAACAACGCCCCAACATGCTAACACTGCTCTCTTTTATTCAAACAACCTGCTTTTACTGACAGGAAATTAGTTAATAAACTGATTTTACTGGAACGACAGAGAGTCAGGTGGCACATGTATGGCCCTTTGACAGAGTTGCCACAATAAAAGACATTTTATGTCCTTATTTTTATATATATTGTACCTTTTTACTGTTTTAGTTTTGCTGTGTTGTCTTATTTAAGTTTAACACAGTAGAGCGCTTTGTTAAAAAGTTCTATAAAGCTGTACAATGTCTCGGGGAGGACTGAATCCAAATCAGTGGACTAAAAGTTTTGTTCAATCAGAACTTTTAGTCCACTGATTTGGATTTCGCCTTCTGATTCGCCTTCAAATTATAAACCTTAACCCTCTTCTTCAATTTACAGGAAGATAGAAACAGACAGAATGTAGCTGTATGTATAAATATAAATAAAAAGCAACAATGAACTAACTACATACAATCTCTATATACAAGTGACGCGTTTCTGTAAACAAGAATATGATAAGAGTGCTGAATGATTAATGTAATAGATGACTTTATATACATGAAGTAGTATGCATGTATACACGTCTATATACAGAATATACAGCGTGCAGGATTTATATTTGACGATGATATGCACATAGTAAAAACAGTGTTTATTTTAACTATAAAATATATAATTTGTAGGTAAGTGGATGTTTTAGTGTTTCTATGTTTTTGACTGAACTACTGATCAGCGATGGTCTGTGGGAAGAAACTGCTCTGGTTGTTCGCTCCTCGAGGGGAGCAGGTGGAACAGGTTTTGTCCAGGGTGTGACGAGTCTGCAGTGATGCTTCCTGAACGGAGGCGGGCAGGTCGGCACAACAGCGCCATCTTGCGTTACTTTTATAGTTACATTTATGCTGGTGTGTACAGTATTTAGTATCTTTTTCATGCTTCATAGCAGATGTTCATAATGTACATTAATATTCTAGATTTTTAAGATCACTTCTGTTTACGCATCTCTTCTTCTTCTTTTCTTGCCGCTGCGACACTTCAGTTTCCCTGCCTGGGATCAATAAAGCTGATCTTGTCTTTGTTATATTGTATTAGGTTAACTTATGCACAGTTGTGTAGTTTATAACAATGCATCAGATTATAATGAGAGCATCATATGGTTTGTATGTAAAATCTTAATCTGTAAAATAAAATGTACAATATCTCCCTCTGAACTGTAGTGAACTCGAAGTATAAAGTAGCATAAATGTAAATACTCAAGTAAAGTACAAGTACCTCGAAACTGTCCTTAGCAGCTTCCGCACACTGATGACTGTAAGATGTTTCAAGACACATTTCATCATTTATTAATTAATTACAGGAATTGTTGGTTATTGAATTCCACAAAACTGAAAGTGGATCAAGAATATCTGTTACTTAAAACAAAACTGATGCAACAGGTAGATAAACTTCCTCATGACACCTTCACACACATTCATGCTGCGTTTCATCATGACCTGCTGACTGATGTGTTCACAGCTGTCTGCAGAGCTGTTACTTAACTACAAGTACCAATACAACAGTGTAAAAATACTCTGTTACAAGTACAAGTAAGTAAAAGTCCTGCTTTCGAAATTCTACTTGAGTAAAGGTACCAGCAAAACGTACTTAAAGTATCAAAAGTAAAAGTAGTCACTGTGCAAAAGTGTTCAATTATGGAGCCTTTAAGGTCTTCTTTTAAATCTTCGGCACACAAGATAATAATTTGTGCACACACATTATCATCATGTGCAACAAGATAAAAAAATATTTTTCTGAGACTTCAGGACTTCTGTTTGGTTTTGTTGCGGAGCAATTTACAACTTTATCATTCTTACTATTAGTACATGATGATCTCAGTACATTCCAGCAGCTTCACACAGCTCCAACCTGATTGGTCCAATCAGCAACACAACTGAAAACACCCACAATGCATCACATTTAATATGTTGATCATGTGTTTTGCATGTAAAATCAAAGTAACTATAGCAGTTAAATGTAGAGGAGTAAAAAGCACAAGATTTCCCTCTGAGGTGTTGTACAGTAGAAGCATCAAGTAGCATGAACTGGATATCCTTAAGTAAAGTACAAGTACCTCAAAACTGTACTTAAGCACAGTACTTGAGTTACATAGTTACATTCCACCACTGCTTCCACACAAGGTGATAAATGTGTGTAGCTATGAAAACACACAATGACTCTGTAGTCCAGTCTAATGAGTTGCAACTGTGGGGGTTTTCAAAGTCTGACACTGTCAGTGAGCTAGCTGTGGGATACAACTTGCTATTTTAGCCTGCATTTGTTTACATTTTGGCACATTTGCACCATTAAAAGTACGCCGAATTATCCATTAGCACTTCCTGTTAGCAGTGTACCCATGGATGTACAGACAACTATCACTGGATCACTGTGATACTGAAGAAAACTTAAAAACAGGAGGATTCTCAGGCAAGTTCTGCAGCTATAAGGAGCGTCTTTTTTCTATTTCTAAGCGGATTTATGGACATTTATTGGAGATGGACATCAGAGATTACGATATCCTCAGGAAAGTGTAAGTCACACTGAATTTAAAAATGTGTGTATCATGTCTGTGTGTTCAGATTTGACTGAGTTATGACTCCTAGAAGAAAGTTTTTTAACTACCTTAATCACCTCCAAGACCTTCAGCTTTCCAGCTCTGAGAGAAACACCAACTCCCAACATCACACAGGCAGCGTATCAGAACTCAGTGAATATTTATTAACACAGAGGAGGAACCAGAAAATAGATTTACACTACCAGGTGAAAAAAAAAGCATTTTTAAACAAACAGACCCCCGTGCCACACCTCGCTTTCAATTACAACAAGTTGATCAATCATAAAAAGTAATTAGAAAAAGTGACCAAAAAAATACACCGTTTCATGAAGTTAGAGATGCAGTCAAATATTGACCAATTATTTGTCCTTTTCATACTAATATAAAATGTGATACATCTATAAAAAAGTTTAAAAAAAGAAAGCGTATTTACAGCATTAAAAAAGAGGTACAAATCATGTTGAACTGTGTGAATGTGATTTCATTGTTTTTTTATTTGATTTCAGGACTCACAAAGTATAAACAGCACGCAGCTCCTCACAGCTGATTGGTTCTTCGGAGTGAGAATGGCTGCGACTGCGTTAAGGCACCGTGGGAGCTCGCTGCTGATTGGTGAGCGGAGGTAGGAGGCGGGACGAGGAAGGGCTGCGAGAGCAGGGGAGGAGGAGGGGGTGAACACCTGGAAGAGGCCATGTGGGGTGAGGAGATGGGGGTGTCGCAGGAGGACGACGGCGTGGAGGGACCAGGGGTGACGGTGTTTCGGCTCAGAGGGTGGGGGGTCCTGTGAGGTTTGGTGGTGAGGGACAGCGGCTGCAGCTGCTCGGTGTACGGCGACGTGTGTCCGCTGTGGCTGTAGGAGGAGTGTGTGTGCTCGGTGTGCGTCGCGGCCGGGGCGGCGGGCGAGGCCCGCGCGGTGGTCGGCGTTGCCGGGGAGTCCAGCGAGGAGGCGGGGCTGGCCTGGGACAGGTGAGTGTGCGTCAGGTGGGAGATGGTGTGCGGCTGTGTCAGGTGGGAGCGGGGGTGTGTGTGTGCAGTCTGTGTGGGCGGAGTGTGTGTGTGAGGCGTCTCCTCAGGTGGCACGCGAGGTCTCTTCAGCTGCTGGGGGAAGTCCTCCTCAGGTGGAGCTGAGAAACACATAAACATACCGATCAATACACCGATCAGTTTCCACACTTTAGACAATGGGAATCCAAAGCTCTACTGAAGCACTTAGACCTCCGCTCGCATACAAACAGCTGGATGGAGAGGAGATGAACTTTGGTCGAGACATTTCAGCCTCTTACAGTTCAAGTCTGGTGATATTCTATATTTTTCCCATGAAATGACCGAAACCAACAACGAAATGTCTCCTGTGGAAAGTATCTGGCACCTTTTGTGGTATCACCTCGGTCGAGGTTCCAAGCGAGATGAGCCAATACTAAAAGCAGGGTTTGTACAGCTTTTTAAGAGTAAAATTCAAGCACTTTCAAGGTACCTAAACCACAAATTTCAAGACTCTCGAAGCCTTTAATTCTTACTATAAATTCCAGGAGACAACAAACAAATAAGGACGACGGGATCGTTTCATTTCAAATATTAAAGATTTTTGGTTTCATGAGTGATTGTGTCGATGATGAAACACCAGATTATGTTGAAAAATCAAGCGTTTTTCAAGGAGTGTATTTGAATTCAAACATGTTCCTAACCTTGAAAACACAACAGTTAAAATCCAAGCATTTTCCAAACTTTCAAGACTTCGTACGAACCCTGTGAAAGGCGGAGTTAAAACACTGCAGACCAGTTTCATGCAGCGTTGTTATGATGATCAGCTAAGAATCCCTCCTACATTGAGGAGGTACTATCTGCAGTGGAAAACGAAATCGAGAAAAGAACCTGGTAGCAAAAGCAAGTCGAGCTGAGCCGTACCATGCAGTGGAAATGAGGCTCGTGTATCGTCTGTGCATCCAAAGCCACTGGAAACTAAATCGAGTCCTATATTTATCAAAGACGCTCTCCGATCGATAGCAGCATCGTCTTACCTTCAAGCTGAGTTTCACTCTTGGCCCTCTTCCTCTTCTTCTTCTTACCCTGCACAAGAACAAACACATTAAGCTTTACATCAGCTGAACTCCGGCGTCTCTGTGGTGACTGTTTCAGTTGTGTGTGAGCAGCTGGACTCACATAGTTGTCTCTGGCCGACCAGCCCGGGTACAGTTTGGAGTGCAGCAGTCTCTCTTTGCGAGCCAGTTCGTAATATTTGGCCTGTTCCTCTTTGGACAGGGAATGCCACTGTGGACAGAAACCCACTGTCAGTTAGCACGCACACACACACACACACACACACACACACACACAGTGCAAAACACAAGCATAACAACATAACAGACGCATGAAATGAACACAGAACAATTACAGTTTCTGCAAAGCACACAACAGGTTTAAATCTAAGCTTAAAATGTCCTTTTATCACACCGCCTTCCCTGATCTCATCTCATTCTAGTTTTTATTCTGTTTATAGGTTCTGCCATTAAATAAATTCGTACTTTTATTCTTTTATGTGTTTTTATGTTATGTTTTATGTGTTCTTTGCTTGCTATATGAAGTACCTTGTAACTTTGTTTTGATAAGTGCTATATAAATAAAGATATTATGATTATTATTATGATGTTGGGGAACAATAATCTGAGGTTTCGAGGATAAAGTTTTGAAATATTACAACTTTTTTCTCGTTAATTTTTTACTTAATTCTCAAAAAGTTTTAATTCTTAAAACTCAAAAAGTTGTGACTTTTTTTGATCACAAATTTTCAACTTAATTATTTTAATATAACGACTTTTTCCAGAAACTTTGTCCATGAAATATTATAACTTTAAGACCGAAATATGACTTTTTGTCCCCTAACTTTTTACTTTTTTTACATTTTTCTCGTACATTTTCAACTTTTTTCTTGAAATATTATGACTGTATTGTAGAAATATTACGTTTTTCTCGCAAATGTTTAACTTTTTTCTCAAAAAAAAGATTTTTTTAATTAGACTTTATTCTTCAAAATTACAACTTCTTACCCAAAATGTTGTGACCGTTTTTGATCGCAAATCTCCAACTTTATTACTGAAATATTACTTTTTTCTCATACATTTTAAACTTTATTCTCAAAAAATAACTTTTTTCTTGTACGTTTTCATCTTAATTCTTTAAATATTGCGTCATTCTTGAAATGCTATCTCACACACACACTGACCCTCTGTCCTAGTATTTGGTTGATGGTGGCGCTCTCTTTCACTTTGCACTGAGCCACCACCTGGGGGCGCTCCTCCCTCATGTACAACATGAAAGCATTAAGTGGCTTCTTGATATGAGGCTTCCTGTCATCCTCTTTCTCCTGCTGAGCGTCTGGCATCGACTTTCTACAGGAACAAAGAGAAACACAGAGTAAGAGGACGCGTTTTCATTGTGTTAATACAGACAGACGCAGTGAGAGAAGCAGAACAACACAAAACATGAGAAAAACTCATTCTGACATTCATGCAGGAATCAAACGACAGCTGAAAAGACACACATGATATTTGTGATTTGACACAAGGTTTATTTCTAAAGGGAAGCATTAAAAGGTCAAATCAAAAGGAATGAATAGTGGAGTAATAGTCACTGAGACTTTGTTACCCGGGCTGGCTGCTGCATTCAGGCTCCTGCTTGACTCCTGAAGGGACGATGGCGTGGTGGGGAATCGACGACTGGGGGGTCGGCACCAAACATGGAGAGAAGCCGCTGGACACCAGGCTGCCAACCAAACACACATCAAACGTTCGGTTTAATACCACAGACCATGACCCCGTCACAATACAGTCAACTACATGTTCATCAGAATATAATAATAATAAGGATAAACTTTATTTGTATAGACCTTTTCTTGACACAGTTACAAAGCGCTGTACAGGGAAAAGAAAATAAGCAATAAAAGCAAAGGCAAACATGGACAATAATAAACAGATTAATCTACTAAAAAGTCAAATATTCACGTGGTCTATTAAATGTCAGAAAATAGTGACTTCCCAGAGTCCAAAGTGACGTCTTTAAATGTCTTCATTTGTCCAACAACAGTCCAAAACCCAAAGATATTCAGTTTACAATGAAATAAAACAGAGAAACACAGATGGCAGAAACTATTGACTTCTATGAAGATATTAATTTCCTGTCGACTAATCGTTTCAGCTCTACAGATCATAAAAATGAAGAACACATGAGGATAACATTCACGTTAAAAGGAGATGAAAATATAAAATCACAGAAGCTTTAATAGGAGAATGTTTTCAGGAAGGTTTTAAAGAAAGTTAAATGTGGCCTGTCGGGTCTCAATGGGCAGTGAGGAGTCAACAAATCAGTGAAAGATTTTGGAGAAAGGCCATTTAAAGTGATCAGAGGAATAAAATCAATACAGAACCTGACAGGCAGCCAGTGTGAATTGGTTAGCAGAGGAGTAAAGTGTTCAGTTATAATTCAGGCCGCGGCGTTCTGCACCAGTTTGAGTCAGTGGAGGGAAAAAAACTACGTACAACTTTGTGTAAATCAACAAGAGACAAGAACGACTTCTTCAACGTTCTTGAATCAAACTAAAGATCTGCATCCGAAATGACACCAGGATCACAAACAGTCGTCTTGCCTTTAAAAACAGAACACACACTCACCTCGACATGGAAGCGTTCATAGCGAGAGCGGCGGGACTGAACCCCCCTGCGATGGGATACATCGACTGTCCCTGCCTACGTAGACAAAGACAAACAGACAAACGTCAGATGTCCTGCCTTCTTTTCCAACAAAGATCAGAACAGCTGTGTGTTTACTGTACATTTACTGTATGTGTGTTTTACTCACAGCCATCCAAGAGGGTGCGGGATCTGAGCCATGCCTCCAGGAGAGACGGGGTAGCAGGCCGCGTGAGGGGTCCTCGACATACCTGCTGCACGGACAGCAGCACAGGTAAGATTCACACAGGTACCAGTTATATTTATCAGTAGGTTTGGGCAGAATGTGTCCACCATGGGAGCTATCTCTTAGAGTCTCTGCTATATATTCGGGGCAGGCGATGAAGCTAAGGTAACGTGATGCATTACTGCCACCAACTGTCGCTCTCACGTCACATTTTCACGTGCTGATGGCAGTAATGCACCTCTAAGCTGGTTTGCAAACCACCACAGAAGAAGAGAGTGACAAGAAAACATGGATGAGGAGGAGCGTGAAATTGTAAATACAGAGCATGAAGTATGGTATGGTTATTTTAAACGTTAAAATGACTGTATCCTCGTATATGCCATGACCGTTATGAAGATTGTGGTCATATCGTCCACCCATATTTATCAGAGTGTACGCTCTGCTCAGAAACATTTATGATTCAGCTCGTAATCGTTCAGGTGTAACCGGTAGAGCACGGCAGAATAAAGGGGTGTTTGTGTTTCGAGGTGTAATTTGTGTTTTAGAGGATTTGATTGGAGGAGAGGTGAGACCACACTGCTTACCTGTGTCAGGAGAGAAGCCAGGAGAGGCCCTCTGAGGGGAGAAGGCCTCTGGGCTGTAGGACAGCAGTGGGTGGAGGTGGGTCATGTGAGGGTGCTGCACCACCGGCACATTGTTAGACTGGACACACACACACACACACACACACACACACACACACACACAGCAGGTGATTAGTAAAGATGCAGTGGTGTCATCTGTCCACCAGGTGTCAGGATTTCCCCTCACTTGGTTATAACAACTGCTTGAATGAGCAGCTGAGAGCAGTCCAATAAGGACCAATGATACAACAGACATTACACCTTTTTCATGAATAACTTTGTGATATTGAAATAAAATGTATCAGTAGGTATATTGCCGTCAGTAAAGATGTCTCTTGATCCAACACATCTTATTTTTTTAAGGAAGTAAAATTCCAGCAAATGCCTGTTTGATGTAAAGTCATAACATCAACTGATAACATTCATTACTGTTCATTTCAGGAGTCTGGAGACATTTATCTCTCAGAGCGGTGGTGTTTTTCCAACCATGACACTGACAAAGTTAACCAACCAACGCCCACTAATTATCTGCATCAGAACAGGTTATCTGGAACTGGAGGAGCTGGAACTGGTCCCAGTCTGATGGGATGGGCTGATGGGCTCATGCTGGGAATCACAGCTCCAGTTCAGTGGCTAAAGCTAGAGAGTGAGCACTGATGTCTATAGTAAGCATGAGCTACCTGTCAGCGTGTTTACCTGCCAGTAAGTAACCGGGTCACATTTGACTTTCTGCAGTGACCCGATTTCTTAAACCTGGTTTCTACAATCAGGGTAGGATCTTGATTTCTCCTGGAGAACGCAGGTTTCTTTACATGAAACCGGGTTTCTAATCGGCCTTTTGCATGTGAGCATGCGCAGGACAAAGACTTCACATCACTGAGACTGCAGGTGAAAGGAAAGATCATTATACATCCTGGTATTTAAGATAATTCCACACCAAAGTCCGGAAACTAAAGCGAGGTAGAATTTAAAACAGAGTGGTCCCCAACCTGTTTGGCTTGTGAGCCTTTATGTGAGCGATGGCTGGTTGTTGTGACCCCTCATCACCTCAGTGAGCTCAAACTAATTGTTTAATTTGAATTACTTTTAGAGGCCAAAGAGGTCAAAATTATTCAGTATTTCACAAGGCAGCAAGGACTGAGGAAAAGAGACAAAAAATGAACCTAATTTTGTGTAACCTCACTTTGTTTTGCTCTTCTTGTTGATCACCTAGCAACCCGCTGCTCTAGAAGTCTAAATATATTAGTTTCTACAGCTGAACATTTGACTACTTGTTAAATTAGGAAGCGGCGTTTTGCATCACTAAAACAGTTCAAATGAGTAAGAAAAGCTTCCTTATTAAGGTCGAGGGCCAGAGAGAAACCTGATTACTGCCCTGCTGCATGCATCCACAGATTTACCAGCAGCACTAACCAGGTTACTACTGTGCATGTAAACACGTTCTCTGATTTCTTGTGTAACCCAGTTTCTTTGTGTGCATGTAAACGCACCGTTGGGACCTACAACCCCACACTGATATGCTGAGTATGACACCCTTTCATGCTCTTTGTGCACGCACACACACACACACACACACACACACACACACACACACACACACACACACACACACACACACACACACACACACACACACACACACACACACACACACACACACACACACACACACACACACACGCTGAACTGATAAGCTGTAGACTGCAGGAGAACTATTATTAGCACACTGGAGACAGAAGGGGCAGATTTTTTGCAGCATGTAAATAATGTTTGTTCTCAACATCTCCTTCACCACTACAGAACTCAACATGTGATTAGCAGGAAGATATTAAACATGAACAACATGACGGCTGTAAATTATTATTATTTTTTAAATTCAGTTGGAAAAGCCAATTCTGACTCGATCATTTGAGAATTTCCTCTAGAGCTGGAACTAATTTATTTCATCGACACAAAATTAACTGGCAACTATTTTTCTTAATTCATTCAATCTTTCGTTTAAAATTATTTTTTAAAATGTATGATTTTCAGTCATTTTTTAAAGCAAAAATGCCAAAAATCTCACTAGTTCAGCTTCTCAGATGTGAGTATTTGCTGGTTTTATTTGTCTCGTGTGATATTAAACTAAATATCTTTGGCTTTTAGACTGTTGAATGGGAAAAACAAACACTTTGAATGTGTCAACTTGGGCTTTTAGAATTTTTTTTACTTTTTCCTGACGTTTTAATGACCAAACAATACATATGATACAAAAATTATTCCTCGATAAGAAAATCAGTCATTTTTATGTTTAGTCGATAAGTTACACTGCTTTCACAGCCAATCACATCACATCAAATTAAGCCTTTTCTAACCAATCGTGGCACTTCGGCTACTTAAAGCCTCATTTGGCCACAAAGTGCGTGAGGCAGTCCCAAACAGGGCTGGGCTACTTAAAAACATGAAACAGAAAGGTGATGCAATGACACGCAAATACCCGAAACTGAGCCGATACAAGTACAGGAGCTGGTGTAAGTGCGTCTACTAGCTGGAAAAAGGCAGATTTTGTTATAGTTTGTTGCTGAGGTGTTTCTCTGAGTGCCTGTGAGGCGGCACCGTGGCAAAAGATATGGTGCAGATACGCATGGCCGAAAATTAGGTATTCAAAGTGATGAACGTAAGATAACCATGTCACACAGCAGGATTAACAAGGATTTTACTGACAAGATTTTAGCATTATTTATTTATTTAAACCGATTTCCTGTTTGCAGATCTTGAAGCTCCACTGAAGATTCACTTCATTTATATCATGATGTATATCGATGTGATATGGCCAAATCGCCCAGCCCTACTGTCTGCTTTACACTGGTCTCCCTAAACATGCAGAGTTTGTATGTCAGATGCTACTAAACCTACTGTCTTCTGCACTTTGTCCCCCCAAACAGTTACGATGGTTCTGTGTGTGTGTGTGTGTGTGTGTGTGTGTGTGTGTGTGTGTCTTACCAGGTGTGTCGGAGTAGCAGAGTCTCTGATGGCTGCTCTTCCTGGGACGTCGAGCAGAGGCCACTGAAACGGCAGGTACTGTGGAGAGAGAGCGGGACGGTTAGACAGCCTGAATTTGAATTTGTGTTTTTGCACAAAGTGTAAAATGTCTACATTGTGAAAATCAAGTTATTACAACGTGCACAAAAAGGTCACTTTGAGTCAAAAATCAACGTAGATGACAGCTGCTACATTCTTGAGTCTTGGTTCACGACAGTCCTGTGAACTGAGACGTGAACAGTCGTGGCTCACTGAGTGAATTTAAAAGTTGCATCAACAAGAGGGACAAAATGAAAAAAGACTCGGGTCTGCGCTCTCCGTTTGTGTTTGGTATCATCTGGTTATGAGAGGTGAATCCACGCGAGTCGACTGAACGGATTCTACTTTGTTCAGTCTGTGCCTACCTGCCGGGTAGCTAACGCTAGCTAACAGCTGCAGATATGAAGGGTCGAGAAGCACAAACAGCAGGAGCAGATGAATCAGTGAATCTGCTCTCTGTGCCAAAACTGATTTTAACATCGTGCTCTATTTAAGTGAAGCTAAACTCTTTAAACAGATACACACACAAAAACACACACGAATGCAGAATCTGTAGGCAAGGGACAAGAATTTGGTATCGGAAACAATTTCCGTTTGTAGTCTGAGTAGTATTGACCAATCACGTTTGAGCTGGCTTTGGTTGCATGCAGGTAAACACTCTGTGTGGACTGAAGAGGAGGAACGTCAAAACACAACCCATCGGCTATCATCTGACAACAATCTAGCTTTTTATCAATCTCGGAACCCTATAGATTAGCTTTTTTAAAATGTATCTGCATTCAAATCGTCGTCAAAAGATAGCCGATGGGTTCAGAGATTGCTGATCGGACTGTAAACAATGACCGGCGACGGAAGAGGAAGCCTTGGCACAGATATCCGCTGGCTACACTGGAAGCCCCCAGAGGATAAACTGTGGTCAAATGATAGCCGATGGGTTCTGAGGTTGAGGTGAAGCTGACAGTCCATAGCTGTGTGGGTGATGATGTTTCAATCCTGTTTTAGTCTTGCTGCATTTTGCAGGAGGAAAACAAAAAGATTTAAATTGTGAATTGTCCCCAAGAAAGATTTTACTTTTTGGCCGTATCACTAAATCCCACGTCAGGAACTGATGACTCAGGAAACACCTGAGCAGGATGTTGTAGTTACTGCTGAGCCTCACATCACTACCTTTGATAACAGGTGAGATAACACACAGTTCAACTGTTCACCTCCCCCATGTTTACATTCTTTCTGCTGCTCAGGCCCAAAAAGACGACACACTTAAATGAGCAGGCAGCGGCCTACACGGGAGAAAGAGAAGTAATGGACGAGCGCTCTGTGGAGCTGAAGGTCAAATGGAAATCATAATGGACGCCACAGGAACATGGTACGCTTGCTTGCTCAGACGGTGTGTGTATGTGTGTGTGCGTGTATTTGTGTTTGTATGGGAGCTCTGGGTCTTGAGTTAGACAAAGAACAGAAAGTTTGCCTTCGCCCCACCCCCACTCCCCACACATATACACCCCACCAGCCCCCAAACGACTGGGGTCCCACTGTTGACCGAGCTGTCTGAAACTGGGAGACCGCCCCCCCACAACCCCCACCCCCTTACAGCAGACACAGACGGACACACACAGAGCCCCACAGAAAAAAAAAGAAGAGACCTTTGGTGCTCATTCAACTGTGAGTGACGTCAACAGACTCACAACCGTGACCTTTGACCCTAAACGAGAGGAGAGAATCCAAAGACGGAGATGGGAGGACAGTGGCTCTAATATCTCCTCCTGACTACCAAGTGACGTGTGTTTATGAACGTTTTCATTAATCATTATCCTTTAGTACACTAATCTTCCCCTAATAACAAGGGCGATAACAACGAAAAGACTTTATTGCCAGCACACAGTAAAGCAATAAGAGGAGGCTGCGATGACAGACGGCTTTTAAAGGGTCACTCAACCCGTGAAAACAACTGCATTGTGTCTTCTGTGGCTCTGGAGGAGTTTTCTAAAGTCTGAAGAGAAAATAACCCAGATGACGTCATAGTGATGTCATCAGGGTTACCTTGCCTTGGAGACTTTTTTAACAGAAAGTTTGCGTAACACACTGGGGGAGCATGGCGTTTGAAAGATGTGGGTGTTTATCAGGCAGGAAGGATTCACCCGAAAGACACTGTTAAATTTGCATTATGGGAAATGTAGGATACAGTGTTTCTGGAGCTTAAACTGTACAAGCAACTGCCACACTCAGCCTGACTTAGCTACTATAGGCTTATTGAAAAGCATAAAAGCAGCTGCCGTCAGAGACTATGAGTAAGCTTACATGCACTCAGGGAACCAGGTTACTCAGAGAAATTATGTTACGCTGGTAAAAGGACAACATGTTTACTTGTACTGTCGATACGTGGTTAATGTAAATCTGTATACATGCAGCAGTAATCAGATTTCTCCCCTAGCCCCCAGACCTGATTTTGGAAGCTTGGCATACTTGTTTTAAGTGTATTTGGGGTTGAAGACGCTGCTATAGTGTTTTGTGGGAAGGGCTGGTGATGCAATAATAAGGACACACTATAGTGAGAGTGCAAATGTTTAGCATTCAATTTCAGAATGTTTACTTACAGAGGCTACTTAGTGCCAGTTTCAGTTTTAGTCTGACTTTGAATTTAATTATTGTGAACATACACTAAAACAATCGCTACGTGTAATGATGTTTCCTGTCACAGTGATACCTTCCCTGACTGAAGTCACATGGACAAAGCTGATTAAAACCCGGTTACACGTTTACATGGACCAGAAATCTGCTTTCTCCGGGAAAAATCTAGCTGGAGAAATCAGGTTTTTCTAATTCCCTAAGCCGATTACAGCAAACAGGTTTCACATACACACAACATGTAAGAAATCCGGTTACTGCAGAAAGCCAGCTGTAGCCTGGTTACTTAAAGCTCCCCTGTGGAGTTTTCTTGTAAACAAACAAAGTTTATGTTTAGTTTTGTCTCCTTGAGGCCAAACAAATGCATTTCCTTCCTCATAAAACATTTGCACCACTGATCTTTCTCAAAAGATTAAAACTGCATTGTTTACTTGCTACCAGTCCTCTTCTTTCCTGCCTTTGTTGGCACACTGCAGCATATCTTTGTGCGTTACCTCCACCTGTAGATCAGCGGAATAGGGTGACACCAATGGCAGGAATGTGTATTGTGTCCTCGTGCACGGGAACAAACTAAACGGGAACCCACTCTTACAAACATGGATGCATAGTGGTCAAAAACTCAACAGGGTACCTTTAAGTACACATAATTGCACTGACTGCCCAACAGGGAGACAATAAATGTCCCCAGTCAGCACAACAAGGAAGCAAGCAGCAATCATGTTGAATGGGAAACTACTACTAATTGCATTTTTCCCTCATAATTACTCTTATCTCCAGCTCAGCCTATTTTGCTACAGATGGCCAGGCAAACACGCATGTGCACAACTCCCCGTACTGCTGTATGAAACCCCATTACATCTGCTAACCCCTGCCTGGGACACACACACAAGCACAGCAGTGTGCACATACAAGGTCTCACACACACACACACACACTCCAGAAAAACTCCCCTGTTCTGTAGAAATACACACACAGCAACTCCACAATGCAGCCTCATCCCGTCCCCCATTCAGAGGCCCGAGGAAGCTCTGGCTGAGAGCACTAACTGGATCCAGCTGTTGGAAATACCAGGAAAATCAATGTACACAGTCACACACACACACACACACACACACACACACACACACACACACACAATCAGAGTCTATTACTGAGGGAAGCATAAAATCACTGTGTGACTAGAGGGGAAAGTTATTAGGCTTACTGCTGTTTACGAAACACTGCAGAGCACACACACACACACACACACACACACACACACACACACACACACCCACAGCTCCTGTTCAAGACAAAGAGCTGAGGATAAAGCCAACACAGAACACCACCACCAAGATCTGAAAAAAAACTAATTTGAAGCTTTCAGTCCACAAAATCTACATTTCTGTGAGAATAAATCTGAGTTTGTTATTAATAAAACTAAGAAGTAGAGCTGTGTGTAGTTCAGATCTTCTGATTCCAGTTCCAACTCTGCTTATCAGTGATGGTTCCTATTGAATCTGTGGAATATTGTTTTATTTTTCAGCACATATAGGCGGATCAGTCTATAACACAGACTGACCCGGTACTTTTGCTCTCTTTTTTCCCCACATTTAAAATATGTATACCTCACTGTTTGTAGCACACTCTTCAAATCAGGTGAGGTTAAATAAAGTGTTGTCTGTTGTAGGTATAGATAACGTTATGTGTCTAATGGTTTGTCACGCCCACCTAATCAGAAATTGGGGAACTAGGAGGAATAGGTGATTTCTCTTGTAACGCTAACTCTTTTAGCACATTAGCCAACTTTGTTAAGTTGTGTAGTCAGAGACAAAACATTGTCTCCCTTTCTACAATCGCCATAGTTGCAATGTCAACTGCAGACAGGGAACGGGAACTTCAACAGTGAGAAGGCGCATGTTGTGTGTCTGGTGTGTTTGTGTTTGTGTGTGTTGGGCCATTCCACCATAGGTAATCCTTGTGGTCACAGAGAGTGAGCATTCATATTCAGCGAAACTTGTATTTTCTTCAGCCATTATTAAAAAAAATAAGCCAACAAAACTTGCTAGCTAGTGTTAGCTAACATGTTCAGAGAATTATTCTGTCTCCACCTAAGCTCCGCCCACATAAAAATGTCATAATGTTAGAGAAGTTCATCAGTTCATCTCGCCCCGTGACCAGCCTCAACACCGCTTCATGCAAAACCATTTCGTTTTTATAGATATCCTGCTAACAGATAAACATGTGGAATGAGGTGAAAACGTAACTTTGCAGCATGTGCTGAGGCTTTGTTATGATGGAGAGCCTGAGTTTTAATGTGTGTGTTTATGTTTGCATGTATGTAGGAGTGTGTGTGTGTGTGAGACTGTTGTTTTAGACAGGTCATCCTCTTGGTATTTTAAGATTGTGGAGACAATGTCGAGTAAACAGAGGAATTCTGGGATTGTTCAGCCTGTTGAAAGGGACCAACTTTAACTAAACAAGCACAGCCACATTTACACACACACACACACACACACACACACACACACACAGACAGACAGACATGAACAATTAACACAGGTGGTCAGCTTTGTCAACATAAACCTTTTTAACAGAGAGTGAAAATAAAGCGAGACGCCTGCCATCTCCGGCATGATCAACACTGACACATACCAGCTTATCTCTCCTCAGTCCTCCTCCTGCTATTCACTGCTGCTCAGGTGTGACACAGGTATAAAGGTTGGGGTGTGTGTGTGTGCATGACCGATTTAAAAAGTCAAGAAGAAGAAGAAGAAAGAAAAGAAAGAAGAGGAAAGAAGAAGGAAGAAAGGAAGAAGAAGAAAAAAGAAGGAAGGAGAAGAAAGAAGAAGGAAGGAAGAAAGAAAGACAGGAAGAGGAAGAAGAAGAAGTGTAGATCTGCTGCTGGACCAGTTAAAGAGCAGAGAAAGAGGTGAGCAGCAGACTGGAGGCAGGTGGGGGAGGTTACAGAGGAGGGCAGAGTAAGCAGACAGGTTGTCTACTTGCTGCCTTCTGCTTCCTGCCTGCGTACATGAGTACAGTAAACAGCCTGTATTATGGTTCAGGTAGCGTCCAGCTAACGATAGCTTGTTTACCTTGACTCGCCTTCAGACTGGCAGGCGCATCTCCTCCTCCTCTGTCTCTCATAAACACATCTAACCCTCTTACCGAGAAGGCTCAACAGTACACAAGGTCTCCATTGTGTGAAAGAGAAACGCGAGGGAGGACCAATGCAGAGGAAGAGAAGGAATAACTGTGTTGTCTCAAGGCAACATGCTGTCTGAGCACAAACAAGCCACAGTGGAAATGTGTGTGTGTGTGTGGGGGGGGGGGGGAGAAGCCACGGGCAGTGTATTAGGTATAATGAGGTGTAACGATCGCCCTGTGGAGCCATGCATTAGGAGCATTCAGACTCTGCTAATGACAACAGTGGCCCACTAACACAGGGGGAGGGCGTTACAAAGCTGAGGAATGCAAGTGTTTGTGTGAGTGGGTTTGGCTGTGTGTTTAGCCCACACGTGCGTCTGGGCTAAATCCACAGAGGAAGGACTCTCAAAACAAACCAGAGGAGGAAAAGAAATCACTCGGGTTGGGAACCGAAAAACCAGTTCCAAATTACAAATGATATCCAAAATGGCAAGAACCAGGTACCCGTTAAAAAATTTAAATTTCGGTTCTGCTTATCAGTTCCTAAACGCGATAACCCTTTATTATTGCAAACAAAGGCTACATGTCTGCCAGGACCTGTCTACTTCATGCATCAATGCAACAGCGTGTCAATTTATTTAGATACGAGCACGCATGGCTAACGTCACAATGTCAAACACCGCAGCATCCACAAGAAAATGTATGTACCGACTGTGGATCAGACGTTTTTATTGTATGGATCTACTTTGTGGATGTTCAGTTAAAAATTAGAAATGTACTTATTTTAATAAAACAAAAGTCAAAGTAAACTCTTAAAAGAATAACTTATCTACATTTTTTTTTTACCATATTAGAATTGAAACTGGTCGCTGTGTGACAGATTTCAGTAGCAGCCAAGATTTTAGAAATACTGGACAACACACTGCTCACCCACCACTGTCAGGAAATTTGTCAGGAAACATATTATTATTTATTTTGTAGGCCTGAAAGTAAAGTAGTAGTCAAATGTGAATGTTTAGCCTACAAATACTGGAATCAGCTCACCAACCCTGATTGCTAAAACGCACAAGTTCACACACAAAGTAAATTAAAAGTACTGAGGACATGACCTCAGTGTCTTCAACGGTACTACGGCCCTGCTACCAGCACTCTGCTGTTACAGTGCTTGTTTTATTCCATAGAAGCTGTTGTTTTAACTGCACGCCACAAAAATCAGACAGTGAACTGCTCAAACAGCCTCAGCGCAACCTTGTATTTGAGGTCATGCCTTCTCAACAGTCCTCTGCAATAATATTTTGCTTACAATACTCTTAAATTCCTCACTGTGCTGCGGGGCAATTTTTAGATTGGTGGCCATGAGTGTTACTGTATTAAACCATCACACAGTATCCCTATAATCCAAGCTGAGCTTCCATAAAGCTGTAGGGACTGGGAAATTGGGCAACACACTGTCAATCCCGCTGTGCTACAGCCAGCTAAAGCAGCTAATCTGCTGCACAGCACCAGCCATGATGAGAGCTCATTCCTGCTGCAGGCAGGCAACTTCCACAAGACTGTGTCCAGGCCTGTCTCACCCTGTACCATCACAAACCACCTTATCATAACAGGCTGCTGGCATCTCTCTCTCTCTCTCTCACACACACACACACTCTCTCTCTCTTTCTCTCTCTCACACACCAAATCAAATGCAAGTGCACAAAAGACTGCTTTCAGAACAATGGTGAGTCAGTGGTATCCAGGTCTCAATTTGCAAAACAATATCCCCATAATGTGAAGCAGCTAGAACCTGTTGTCGTTTACTGGGCGAGTCAGGGTTTAAGTTACACCTGTGAACGAGTTAATTTACATGACGTCAACGTCTCATAAACCTCTGCCCCAGCCACAGCACTGCAGCTTCACCAGCCAAACAGCCAAAGTCTGCATAGGCAACAGAGGACTTTGGGGCTGGGTGGTGCAGTGATAAATAACATAAGCTGCGTTTCCACCCAAAGTACCCAGAACTACTTCTCAAGGATCTAAAAGGTTCCTTGAGCCCGTTGTTGTCTGCGTTTCCACTGCGGTCTAAAGACCCACGAAGATTAGGAAAATTAGTCCGTTGACGTATGAAAAATGGTGGCTGTTTTTACATGTTATATTTGTGCGCGACTATACAACAATGACGTCGCATGAAGCGACGGACAGTCATCATTATTTGTGCGACGCTGCAACAGTAAGCATTGAAGGAGCTCAGTAAGGCCTGGACTTGGACCCCCCCCCCGAGCAGGGACTTTTTGGGGGATAAAATAATGTCCCTAGAACTTAATTTAGGCCCTGGTCCCTGCAGTGGAAAGGCACCGAGTTCCTCCAAAGGTTCCTCGACCCTGGGGAAAGTTCCTGCGGTGGAAACGCGGCTATAAAGATAGATGAAACCACAGGGCCAACAAACCTGGGTGCAACCAGACCGTCTGCTGCTTTTGGTCACAGCAATCTTTGTGAGTGCGAGTGTGTGTGTGCCGTCTTACCGTCCTGGCACTTGACGTGAGAGCTCCGTTGGTGAGGTAGGGACTACAGAGGTTCCCGAGGTCTGGGATCATGAAGAAGGGATATCCAACATACGGAGAGGGCTGGAAAAGTCCCCCATCCTGCCGTCTCCTCAGCGCTGAAAAACAAGTTCAACATCAAGTGTGCAACACTCATACAAAAGGCTCACGCCAACAGATTCTACACATAAAGATCAGTTCACTCATCATAGAGAGGACTACTCAGCCTATAAAAACAGTTGTATAATGTCTTCTGTGGGTCTGAAGGGAGCTTTGTCAAGTCTGAGATAATAACCCTGATTACATCATCTGGGTTATTTTCAATCATGAGTTGAGACTTAAAATATTTGACTGAATATATACAGTGCATCCAGAAAGTATTCACAGCGCTTCACTTTTTCCACATTTTGTCATGTTACAGCCTTATTCCAAAATGGAATAAATTCATTTTTGTCCTCAAAATTCTACACACAATACCCCATATTGACAACGTGAAAAAAGTTTTTTTTGAGATTTTTGCAAATGTATTAAAAATAAAAAACTAAGAAATCACATGTACATAAGTATTCAGCCTTTGCTCAATGCTTTGTTGATGCACATTTGGCAGCAATTACAGCCTTGAGTCTTTTTGAATGTGATGCCACAAGCTTGGCACACCTGTCTTTGGGCAGTTTCGCCCATTCCTCTTTGCAGCACCTCTCAAGCTCCATCAGGTTGGATGGGAAGCGTTGGTGCACAGCCATTTTCAGATCTCTCCAGAGATGTTCAATCGGATTCAAGTCTGGGCTCTGGCTGGGCCACTCAAGGACATTCACAGAGTTGTCCTGAAGCCACTCCGTTGATATCTTGGCTGTGTGCTTAGGGTCGTTGTCCTGCTGAAAGATGAACCGTCGCCCCAGTCTGAGGTCAAGAGCGCTCTGGAGCAGGTTTTCATCCAGGATGTCTCTGTACATTGCTGCATTCATCTTTCCCTCTATCCTGACTAGTCTCCCAGTTCCTGCCGCTAAAAAACATCCCTACAGCATGATGCTGCCACCACCATGCTTCACTGTAGGGATTGGCCTGGTGATGAGCGGTGCCTGGTTTCCTCCAAACATGACGCCTGGCATTCACGCCAAAGAGTTCAATCTTTGTCTCATCAGACCAGAGAATTTTGTTTCTCATGGTCTGAGAGTCCTTCAGGTGCATTTTGGCAAGGGGGTGGTTCTGTTGAGCCTTCTCTGTGTCAATGAATCACCTGTTATTGGGAGGGTGCCCACCTGATGACTTTGTAGACTTGCCTGCACTTTTACACCAGCACACAAATTCATTTTGATATCATATTCCTTGTTTTGATAAGACAGGTCAAGGGACACGATTCAAGAAAAGTTTCTCAGGCCAGAGGGGTTGCTAATTAGCGGCTATTGATAAGACTAGTGGAACCAGTTATACAGTGATGGTGGTTGGACTACTAAGTGGCCATGGCATTCACATGAAGTTGCCCTTCAAGCCAGTTGGGCTAGCTACTGTAGCTTAACCTGAGCAGATACGATGTAGATATAAGGACGGGTCATGCCGCAAGGATGCTTTAAAAGTGCACTAGGTCAGAGAGTGTTGTGAAAGGTTTTCTAATATAACTAGTAATGACTTGTAAGACTAGTGGAGACAGATAAGTAGAGATGACGGCTGGACTACTGAGCGCGCCATGTCATTAAGATGATACTGCCTATCAAACCAGTGTAGAAAAAAAAGTATCAAAACATGCTTTAATAAAATGTTAAGATTGTTTTTATGACATAAGAAATGGAGTATATAATCCTTGTTTTACTCCTACAGATGTGATACTGATGGAGACAGCTATCTAGTGTGCATTATTTGCAGTTAGGGGATGAATTTATTGATTACTTCAGAGGTGATATAATAATATAGAGCTATCTATTGTCCCATTGTGTTGTTTGGTCTCAGTGTTTGTAATTAGAGAATTATTGTGTGTATGGAAGTCAGACGGTTTGTGAATCATGTTTTTCATTGAAGTATTGTAAATACATTATTAGGACCCCAGGAAGAATAGCTAATGGGGATCAAAACAACCAGCCAAACAAAGAGTGATTGCAGCTTTCTATCACAGTGAATGAAAGAAAGAAAAAACAGCAATTGCATGGCATTAGTCTTCTCCTATTTGAGTTACCTGGATGTAACTCCACCCCTATAGGTATGTGCTCTATATCACATAGTATATGAAAAAGTGTAAACACAGAGGAACATAATTAAAGTACGATATGGTATGATCATGTACAATACATGAGTCTAGTGCTGTGGTGAAATCTGATGCTGAATTATAAATTAAAACCTGCAGCTGTACAGCCATTAACCCCTTTGGGTTAAGTATAAATCCAGCTAAATATTAAATCCCCTTTAACTGTCAGTGACTTCACATGTACAGTGAGTCATTAATGAGACACATAACGTGAAGGAAAAAGATGACAAGCGTTATGATGATATGATTTCCACAAAATGCAAGGAGTTGAAGTAGTGAGTGTGTTCATTACCTTCTTCAAACAGCCGACTCTGCCTGGCCCTGCTTTCCAAATCTGTATCGGGCTTGGGGCGTCTGTCTGCCTGCACATAAACCACACATAGAAACGTAAACAAAGACAGAGGAGCACTGTGGAGCTTGTGGAAAAGCACACAAGCCAAATCTCTACTGGGGATCTACTTATTTTTAGCTAAACGATAGAGAAAAGTTGATAACCCAACTGGCCCCAGTAAACTCACCTCTGAGTCCGAGCTGCTGTTGGTCTCGGACTCGTTGACCAGAGAGGACTTAACATCGTCCAGGTCCCGTTCAGCGGACGCATTCCTCTTCTCCTCCTGTTCCCCTTCGTCTTTAAAAGCAATCAGTTCATCATTTGCTCCCAAGTCGTCTCCGTCTCCCCCGTTTAGCTGCGGCATGTTTGGACGTTAGCTGCAACAGCTAACTAACATTAAAGGTTGAGTTAGACCCGAGTTGGCTAACTTACAGTTTGTAAAATGAACAACCTACAGGACTGGAAAACCCTTGAGAAAATATTTATAGTTTGCTAATGTTAGTTGTGTGCCAAACGCACGACAACGAGCGTTGGCGTTATTTTGAGAGACTGTTTGAAAACTAGCTTAAAAAATAACTAGCTAACAAGCTAGCTAGCTACCTGCGGCGATCACTGACGCGTCAGTTTCTGGCGTCGAACTCCTGAGGTGTGGAAGAAGTCCTCCTTGAGCGGCTTTCCACCAAGAAAAGAGTCCATAAAAAGCAGCGCATTGACTGTAAATGCTCCAAAATGATCATGAAAATCAATCATAAACAAATCAGTGCCGCTGACATTATAAAACCGAGCGCAGTCCGGTCGCACCGAGTGAAAAGTTTACGTCCCCTTCTGTGCGGTTACTCCAGTGGAAAAAGTAGAGGCCCCTTTTGATTTAACTCCTCCATCGCTAGTCCAGTTTGAAACACTCATAATTCCCCACTAACGGCGTTTTAAACTGGTCGTTTCCGCATATTAATCTTTGCTGATTCAAGACCTTTTCTGGTGGCTTGCGGTGTGGAGGCGTGGGAAACAGACACCCGCCACAAACAGACAGGCTGGTTGGTGTTTCTGAAGTGGAGTGGAAGGAAAAGACTGCGGGGCTGTCGCCTGTTGGAATACACTGGAGAGGGGGAGGACTGGGGATCCTTACAGACCCTGGATCTGTTCAGCAGGCGCACTCCTCTGGTTACACAGCACCAGAGAGCAAGTCAGCTGAACTGATCCCCGACCAGGCACAACAGGTTGATCCCTATTTGTTTGCAGAGGAGGCACAAAGAGGAGGGAGGGAGGAGTTTAGATGGACAAAAAGGACACTTTGAGACCTTAAAGGAGCAGTTAGACACTTTTCTGACCTCATGACCCGAGGAGGGGAACGAATCTGGTCCAAATGTTGTTTGCAGTAGTGGAAAAAGTACTCAAATCTTTTCTATAACTGAAACTGGTAAAAATACTCTATTACAAGCAAAAGTTCTGTTTTCAAAAGGCACAGAAGTATCTGCAAAATATACTTAAAGATCTTAAAGACGTATAAAAATCTGCCAAAAAAGTGGTGTTTTTATGATTTGATTTACTTTGTCCTGGTTTTGAAGATGAGAGAAACAGATTAATTAAACAATACTATTAAGATTAATCCAAGCTTTGTTAAATTTGAAAAATGATTAAATGCTAAAAATATCAGAGTTCACAAATCTTACACAGTTTAGCAAAAATAATAACGGCTACTTTTAACTATTAATTATTTATCACAGTGTTCTTCTTTGCTCACTTGTAGATTTATTTATTTATTCATTTACTCATCATTTTCTTCTATACACAAGTGTTGCTGTCCACTTAACTTTGTTTTGTGTCTTTTTTTCTTTTTACGTCTAAATAAGATAAAATAAGATAAGACTTTATTGATCCCCAGAGGAGAATTTCACGTTACAGCAGCATTAGAAACAGTCTAGGAAACAATTAATAACTATTTGAAAGAATAAATACAGCAAAATACAAAATAAGAAACTTACTTATATACATTTTATATATTATCAATATATATCCTCAAGAGGTCGTCAAGGAATGATAAAAAGTCTTTGAGTAAACATGTACATTTATACTCACTACACATGTATACAAGTACATGTACAGTAGAATGAAGTACACCACAGCACACTGTTAATCAGTTAGAATCGCTCTCACGTGTAGTTCTCATGTTTTAGCTGCAGAGCACAATAACAGGTCAACCGCAGGTCAAAGCCATGACCAGCTGTAACAACCAGGGCAGGAAAACATGTGTTATGTCCATCAACACAACTGCATGAGTTTACACGTAATACTGAGCTTTACAGAGCGACAAGCTGAGGGAGTAACTTAGGGGAGAGTGAAACGAGGCTAGAAGGGGGAAACGGGCCTTCCCAAACCAAAGACCCAAAGGTCCAACAGCATCATAGCAGGAGACGCAAACAGAACAAACACGAAATAAGATTCAGGACCCACTTGTAGCAGATCATGTTAGCTGCTACTAGCATAACATACCTGAATCTCTGTCGCGGGTCGAGTTGCACTGTGGGTAACGTAGGCGCCATCTGAAGAAGAAGTTGGTCATAAAATAGCTCCAACCTGCTTCTAAAACCTCATCATGCCTCATTTTTCATGCCTTTCTTTTTTCACATATTAAATACACACAATGTAGTGTAGCTACAACGTATGTACACAATAGTATATCTGTACTTGATGCAGTAACCTTAAGTATTTCCTAAAATGTCTTCCTTTAAGTGAAGTTACTTAAAAGAAGTTAGTCCTTTAAGTAACTTAACTTTTTGATATTAGCTACATCTAACTTTGTGTGTTTCCAGGTGTTTACTATATATGTGAAACAAGTAGTATAAAGCCTTTAGTGTCTCCAGAGGGAGCTGATAAATGTCCTCGAGTGATGTCACTCGAGTCAGCGTCGGTCGGGGCTGAAGATGAAAACAGTCTGTTGGTGTGGAGTTAGAAAGAAGTGAGCTGACCAGACCTCTGCAGCCCGCTGCTCATCTCTGCTGCAGGCTACATTAGCCGCTACTAGCATAGCACACCCAACTGTCAGCAGGTTGAGTTGCATTGTGGGTAATGTAGGCGCCTGTTTTTGAAAAGGAAGAAGAATGTGTGGAATAAAAAACATGATATCTTTGGTTCTGCTGCATCGATTTTGATCTTTTTTTTTAAACTGTCCATCGTGACTCCAACAATGTTTTAGAAGTGCAATGATAAATCTGTGATGAACACTTTTAAATAGACTTGTAGACAGTAGACTAGTTCTAGCCAGTCCAGCTTTTGGGTTTTCTTAAAAGTGTTATATGTGAAAAAGTGAGTGAGAGAGAGAGATTTACCACATCTGGAGTCAGGAATACGCCCTGGTCTCCAGTTTCATTTCCACCATTACAAGCAGG
This sequence comes from Macquaria ambigua, assembly GCA_008360985.2. Taxonomy (NCBI): domain Eukaryota; kingdom Metazoa; phylum Chordata; class Actinopteri; order Centrarchiformes; family Percichthyidae; genus Macquaria; species Macquaria ambigua. Next base: position 39,687 of record VMKM01003056.1, read on the forward strand.
AAACGGGGTTACGGACCTGAAACCTGCAAGTGTTCACAGTTAATTTCTGCTACTCGAGGGTTTAGCCTCTGCTCTAATGGTTCCCACTTTGTGATGGAGCTAAAAAATCCATCACATTCCTGACAGGCCTCTTCAACCCTGCCAGGCAGATTGAGATATGACCGGTCTGCTGGAGGGGAATAATGGAAAAAAAAACAAAAAAAAAACACTAACTGTGGCTAGACACTGAGACAGCCATTGTAAGCTAGCGCTGCACACACACACATACACACACACACACACCAGCAGCTGTGTATATCAGCAGGAGGGGATTACAGAGAGGGTTCAGTCTTTGGCTCAGAGCCAGACTGTGAAGATCCTCTCCCCCAAAGCTATGCAGGACCTGGGGGGGAAGAAGAGAGAGGCAAAGGGGGTCACTGCATACCTCTGTTCAATCGTAACCTCCAAATCTGCCTCCTACTGTAGGACGTGTAGCTGACCTCGGCCGCTGTGTTTGCAGCGTAGGAGCTTGAGTTTGTGTATGTTCACGGGTGTGTGTTGAGGTTTGAGAGCCAGTCGGTGGGTCAGGAGGAAATCCCTCTTTTGTTTCCAAGGAAGCCGAGTGTATACTTTGTGTGTTTAATGGAGGAAACCCAAAGACGGTGCGAGCGGAAGGATGAATATGTGCCTCACTCAGTCTGACAGCTGGATGGAACCAGACAGAAAGAGAAAGTAATGGAGAGAGGAGCATCGAAATGCAGAGTGTCACGTTCATATATGAGACAGCAGACAGCAGGAGGAGACTCTTAACCAGATGTTTACTGTGATGCAGGTTTGTTGTTTGCCAACTGAAAAGAGGATGAAGAAGAAGACATTTAGCCATTTTCATGTTGTTCAGGTGGACACAGGTCTCTACCAACATCTGGAAATGCGACTGTGGACACAAATCAAATCTTTTCCACACAAAAACAGCATTTTAAATTAGACGTAATTAATGTAGATGTAATGTTAGTCCTGCATGTATGGCCGGATAATATGGGGGGGACAGGGGGGTCCGGACCCCCGCCTTCCTGGGAAAAAAAAGTTGCGAAAGATTACAAGATTAAAGATTACACAGAGTGGATATCTTTAAAAAAACCTAAAACCCCAGCTTTTATCTAGTGTGTGTTTATCTCAACTTTTACTGTTTCTTCTTATTTCTTTATTAGTTTTATTATTTTAAACTTGATTTTATTTATGCGTTTTACTTTTAAACTCTCTTTATGTTCAGCACTTGGAGTTGCATTTGATGTATGACATATGTGCTATATAAATCCCGAAAAGTGAAATGAAATATCCGCCCTCGCCTGCATGTGGTAGGTTTAGGAAACAAAAGCACTTTGATTAAGGTTAGTGAAAGAAGATAGTTTCAGTTAAATGTTAATGAAGTAAACACGTCCTGTCTTTTTAATATTTAACTAAGATCACGATTTGTCCTGAACCTTAGAGCTGTGAGGGCCTAAACATAAATCATGCCTTATTGGCATTTCATTTCTCCTGTAAACTATTTGTACTAATTTGTGAATTAGTAGAATGTGAGCATCATTTCTAGAAGTCAGGGTTGAACACACAGAGTTCAGAAAATCCTTGAAAATAGGAGAAAACTAAAAGGACCCAGAAGGAGGTTTTACGAGGCAGCGGATCCTAATTGCCACCAGGTTGCTCTCCACAGGGGGGCCACAACTGAGCTGCGAGAGGGAGCAGTGATATGTATGTTTATGTGTGTGTGTGTGTGTGTGTGTGTGTGTGTGTGTGTGAGTGTGAAGACTCTCCTTCGACACAGCATACATCACATGTTAAGAGCAATAATCTAACTTGTAGTAAATTAAATGTTTTCAAATGAGTTACACCCTGATGCTGTTTGCAGTGAAGTACCTAAAGAGATGAAATGGCGTTCCTCTTGAGCTTCTGACCCGTGTTTCTCAGTTTTGTCCTTAATGTTTGCAGTCAGTGGAAAATCAGAGAGGTCATCGTTCAGATTCAGGCGGTCAGATGCTTAATTTGGGAAGTTTCAGTTAAAGGGCATGAGTGGTATAAAAAATAAGAAAACAGAAGTGAAAAGGGTTTCAAAAATGTCAAAGATTTGACATTTGAAGTTAGGAAACACTGGCATCAAGCATTTCACTACACTTCAGGTTCATGTATCACTATGAATATAAAACTATGAGTCAAACTTTGACTAAAAAAATGAACCAGTGATGACAGACGTCTCTTTCACAATGTAAGTCTATGTTAAAAAGTCTCGCTTCAAAGCCCGGCACTCTTCCTGGGGGCTTGGTGTCAACAGAGTGGTTCATTCACGTGAATGAGGGGGCTGCGATTTTAACACGTCTGAACATGGTGTGATGTTAGTGAAACCTCCAAATAACGAAGTAATTGCTTCTTTTGTCTTTTTGAAATTTAGTAAACTCAATTTTTGCTTTGAGTTTCTGATCCATGACTGCTAAATCAAATGTTCAGTTCAGATCTGATCTTATATCAAACCAAGCCGGTCCAACCGGTACTGGTCATGCCATCACATTACTTCTGATAGGTGGAGCGAGCTACAAGCTACACACACACGAAATATTACTTTTGCTCAGCAGAAGTAACTAAAAGCTAAATGCTAAGCTAAACTAAATGCCAGCACTGTGTCAGAAACAAGTCACGGTAGAAACGTCTGCAGGGAGTGATGAAATCTAACTGCAGGCTGTGTAAAGACAACAAATCAGTGGCTCGGGGGTGTGTGTGTGTGTGTGTGTGTGTGTGTGTGTGAGTGCATGTTTATACAGCTCAAAGCTCATTACAGCACAGAAACAAGAGAGGAAATGAGACACCGTTAAAGCCAAACTCTCACTGTTAAAACACACACACTCCCCCGGGTGAGAACTGCAGTTCATTTACAAACCCACTCCAAAATTAGAAAACATCTTCCAGTGGTGGAAAGTAACTAAGTACATTTACTCAAGTGCATAAGTACAATAGTATTTCCATTTTATGCTACCTTATACTTCCACTCTTTAACACTTATAGTTACTTTTTACATTAGAAAAACATAGGATATGCTTTTATATGATATGATGTAGTACTACAATCTACCCAGTATTATACAAAGTATTTAAAATTGGCTCCACACACAAACTACAACATTAAAATACTCTTCCATGTATTCCTTAGTATTAAAAACAGAATCATATAATATTCTATAACAATATAACACTGTGAATAGAGCCATTTTGCATAATGAGTACTTTTACTTTACATTTTGCTGATTGTGCTTTTACTAAGTAACATTTTGAATCAGGACTTTACAGTGTGGGATTTCAGTAAAGGATCTGAGTACTTCTCCCACCACTGATGTCTTTTTTTGGGGGGTTTTCATGTTTCTGCAGTTCGCCCTCTGTCATGTGATGTGGGAGGTTCTGACTTGTTGTTTCTTTACTCGGGTTTAATGGAGGGAAACATGCATGTACGTTAAATGAAATGGTTCAGGAGTGAGGTCACCGGCAGCTGCAGCCAGAGGTGACTGCTGGAGGAAGACAGCTGCTTAAATGGGCTCTGTCTGCACCTGGAGCGCAGCATTAACATCTCCCAAAATGTCAGCTCATCATATATAATGCAACGTTTGTTTTACTTTTCTAGCTCTGTAGATTTACGGGGTTATAAATTCTCCAACTCCATCAGCAGAGACGAACGGAGATATTGGACGATTCCACAAAACCCTGGTTTATATTCAGTGACGTTTATAAAATTCTCGCTTTCTACAATGTGTGCACGTGGCAGGTTAGGGATGAGGAAAGATCGTGGTTATAGTAAATAAACAATGGTTAGGCAACAAAAACACTTGGTTAAGGTGTCAGCGTGCTTCAGTCAGACTGCTTGTGTGAGATTTCTTCCTCTTTTGTTCCCTGTCAGATGTTTTTTGGGGAGTTTTTCCTGATCTGAATCAAGCGCTTAAGGATAGAGGGTGCTGTATGTTGTACAGATTGCAAAGCCCTTTAAGGCAGATTTGTGATTTGGGGCTATATAAATAAAACTTATTTGACTTGTCAGATGGTTGAACAGCGTTTGAAACCCCCTCCCTCCAGTGGCTTAGTTAGTTAATTAGTACTTTAAAGTATATTTTGATGCTAATACTTTTGTACTTAAGTAACATTTTGAATGCAGGACTTTTATTTGTAACAGAGTATTTCTACACTCTGGTATTACTACTTTTACTTAAGTAAAAGGTCTGAGTACTTCTTCCACCACTGGAAAACAAGATGGTGACCTCACAACAGCAAGAATAGCTCCTTTGTTTCTTGTATTTGGCTGAATAACAAGAAAAAGAAAAGAAAAGAATGTGAGCTACTGCTTAACGAGAGAAGGAGAAGTGCTTTGGTGCATCAACATGACATTCTGATTTTTTTGGCCTCCAAGTTTGATGATTTGTTGCGTCGCATTGCCCCCCGTACTGAACACAAAAAAACACACAGAGCTCATGTTAATGTATTTGAAAAGCTGGCTGTGGCTTTACCCTAACAGCCTGGTTATGCTAGAAGATAACTAGTTTGTATGACGTCCAACCGCATCAGAAGGCAAAAGTGTTAACAGCTGTTCAGAACAGCCACACTCTGAAGCCTCTTTCACACATAGTTCCCGCTAAATTACTGGGATAACCCTTCAGGCAACCGCCATAAAACTCAACAGAAGAAGAACAAGGGGGCAAGGCCAGATGTACGTGTACGCGACGGAAGACATCTCTTATTGTTTTCAGGAACATGGCGGGCGAGGAGCTGCTTTTGTCCAGTGCCGATGTTTTTGTAATGTATTTAATATTCGGTCATCAATTCATGTCAAAGCAACCGCAAACAAGTCGCTGATTCACATACGTCATCAGCGGAGTCTTGTGATTGGTTCGCTCGCTCCGTGTGAAAGCATCTTTCGTCAGACGGACGTAACCCTTGACGTGCTTTGTCCCTGCAGTGTTCCTGCTTTCATTCACAACACAGCCATACCAGCATTTTCCCTGAGATGTTACCGGGTCTTGAGGTGGGAAATTGATGGTACAGATTTCCCTGAATATCGATCCCTGATGACGCCATGCAGGAAATGTTCCTGAACATTTCAGGGACAGACTGCATGTGTGAAAGGGGGTTAAGGCGGGGTGAAAAGCCTGCCACCATAGAGAGAGGGGAGACGTGGTAATCATTTACATATAAGAAAATGGAAGCCCATTTTCATACAGAATCTCCTCGAAGACATTCATCGTGTGAACAAAGAGAACAAAGAGCTGAGAGAGACGTTTAAACCCTGCTTACTTTCTCACCCCCTGCACACCTGACCAATCACTGCACGAAGTGGGTGTGAAGGTCAGATTGTCGGTTTTGGAAAGAAACAAAAATCTGAACAGATGTCTGGTGGGGGTTTCAGTTCAATGATCCAACAAGCACATTGTTTGAAGTATACTGACGCCTTTACTTTCGACACGCTACTTCCTGCATTGGTGCTGAATGTTTGGACATAAATTGTGAGTGTGTTTGTACACACACACACACACACACACACAGACGCTTCACTATCAACTCTAAAAAAACCTCCTGCAGCCTGAAGAGCTGGAGAGGTGTGAAGGGGAATGTTAATGTTACCTGTGACAGCCAGAGCAGATAAGACAGGAGAAGCAGCCAGAGGGAAAGGAGAGCGTGGGGGTGAACGGTGGTGGGGGGTGGAGGTGGAGGTGAGGGTGAGGGCGGGGGTGGGGGTTGCTAAAGAGGGGACAAGAGGAAAGAAAGGAGGGAGGATGGACGGGGGAGGGAGCTTAGCCCCAGGGGGCAATTTGCTCATGAGCTTCAGTCCATCAATCACCCATTCATTTACTAACAGGATCGTCTGCCAGCCCTCACACACACTGAGAGGTGTGTGTGTGTGTGTGTGTGTGTGTGTGTTATAGGGGAAACACTGTGTAATTAAATTAACGTCAACAAAGTAGTTTAACGCTGGAGAATTGGATTAACACTCGAGAGTGCTGCAGCAGTGTTTCACATACAGAATTTATTTGGGTGGACCATTCAAATAGATTTGTAATTTGCTTTGTGTAATATATTTATTGTTTCTTTTTTAAATGTCTTCTTGGAAACATGTAAAAACAACAGACTTATTGAAACATCTCTCAAAACGGTGCATTTATGGTCAGTGGTGGCAAATATTGTACTTTTTACTCCACTACAGAGCGTTATCTGACTGCTGTAGTTAGTTTTCGTGCCCTTCCTATTGAGTGAAAATTTGAAAACCCTCCTCCTTCTTCAGCTAAATAAACTCTTTAACCCTCCTTTGGATCAGCTGGAAGATGCATCGTCTCAAAGCTGAAAACAGGGCTGTTTATCTGAGCAGCAGGAAAATGCAACACACACATTAAAGCAGCAGGAACATTAATCCAGAAACATCAACACTTTTACTGCAACATGAGTACTTTTACTTTTCATCTTTTAGGTAAAATAAAGTAAGAAGAGAATAACTTCTTTCATATCTGTGAAGAAAGATCTGCACATTCTGCCAAAAAAACTTTAATATGTGACCATTATAAGGAAGAAATGTCAGCACAAAGCAGCTCAGCAGGGTGGGACCAGCACTGATAATCAGACTGATTTCACTCCTTTATTTCATCCTTTCTGTTTAAATCGGTATAAAATCTGAGAGGTGTGGTGCCTGGCTGCAGGAAAAACAGTTCAGTAGAACACAATCACACGCAGACACATGGTGTTATCACTTCAGCGCTCCAGGCACTGTTTCACTGATCCTTAAGAAGGGAAGTGATCGCTGCTCCTGCTATTGTATCAGTCAACAGCAGCTCCTGTTTCTCTCGAAAGCAGCAGTCCAGGGAGGGGCCACCCCTGAAATCTGACTGGCCACCCCATTATCCTAAACTATGATTGGCTATCTGCCCGGTCTGAGGCGGACCTTAGTTCATATTTTGTTGTTGTGTTGTAGTGTTTTGTTGTGTTTTAAGTTTTGCACGATCATGTCATTATACAATATTATACTGTGAGTGTATTTTTAAATGTGCATTGTTATATTTTGTATGCAGCCGACTGTTGGAGGTACAGTTTCTTTTGGAGGACTTAAAGAATAACGTTTGGAAGCTTTATATTACATGTTCATGGCGCCACTCTGTTGTGTTGTGATTGGTCGGTCTATTTATCTCTTTAAATTAAAATTTTTAACACAGGAATGTAACAAACTAAGATACTGGACGCCAGGCCTTTGCAAGTGAATCGCAGGACTGTCAGTTGTTTCTATTTTTCCTGGTTTTAGAGTTATCTTTGTTCTGAAAACACTTGAACATTCATCATTTCTTTCTTACTTTGTTTGGTATAAATAAATAAATAAAAACTTGTCTCGCTAGCTGGCTTTTATCAAGCCAGCTAGCTCGACCCACCTGGACTTACCTGTTCCTTGTTCCCTCGAAGGTCAGCTGAGTTGCAGTCGGATGAAGGTGGAAATTCGCGACGGGAAACGAACGCAAAGCGATTTCGGACGGTTTTTGTTGATTTTAGAGGTTTGTTTTTGTTTGAAAGTTTTTTGCTTTTTTGAACACATACACACACACACCACACACGCACACCTGTGTCACGTACCTCAGGTGGGTTGATCCCACGTCTCCACATTACCGAGCGGCGTCCTTCCAGCTGGACCATCAGCTCTGGCGAACACCAACAACCAGAGAGAAAGCAGATCAGACTGAGGGAGGAACCTGCAGAAGATTCACCTCCATCAATCCTGAGAGAGGAAACTTTGGACGGAGGGACTTTCTGGCTTTTGACTTTATAATCATTCTGTAGTGGAGCTGTTTGAGCTGCTTGTGTCATAATTCACAAGTAAAAACAGATCTCTTGCACCTGTTGGTCCAGGTGGTCTAAAGGTCTGGATTCCTGTTTTTCACCCAGGTGCTCTGAGTTCAAATCCAGGGTTGGGAGTCTTACTACTCTTCTTATTTTTATTTCAAGGGAAGAAAGGATTTGAATCCACAACTTCTCTGTTAGCAAAGCTGCTTCTGAACCAGCAGAACTACCAGAACTTTCTGATCAGATCAGAAGATCAATACATTTGGAGTTCAGAGAAGAACTCTCAGAGAGAGAAAGAAGATCAGACTGAAGGAAGAATCTGCAGAAATTAACCTTCATCAACCTGCAAGCTTCACAAAAA